>JAWWMW010077727.1:0-13273 GCA_035048345.1 Echeveria elegans
ACAATACACTCTCTTTCCTACTTTATTTTTCTCTTACTTACTTTTATCTTATTTTTACTCTCACACTCTCATTATTCTTTAATTATCGTGTCATCAATCCAAATAGGAAGATCATTTCAAGACGGAGAGAGTACTCCTATTACAACCCACATGGGTTGATGCTTCATACGCATAATGTGGGGATTAAAATCAAGATATTCTTGTTTTTGTTCAGGTAGTTTCATAAAAAATAAGTACATGCATATTTAATGCATTATTTAGGCATACTTAATTATTTTTCCCCTCAAAATTATGCAAATTCGATAGACTCCAAATAATTATTTACACTAGGGCATATTCGACTCTTTTATCCATCAATATTCAAGTATATGTCATTGACAACTTCACACGCTAAGGTAACCCTCTCAACTCGAAATACTAAGAAGAAAACACGTTATCGACTTTCGTACTAATGAAGACCTTCTACCTGCAAGGGAAAGAAATCATTCGATAGACTACAAATAATTGTTTAGACTAGAGCGTATTCGTCTCTTTTACCCATCAATATTCAAGTATATGTCATTGACAACTTCGCGCGCTAAAAAAAATCCTCTCAACTCGAAATACTAAGAAGAAAACACGTTATCGACTTCCGTACTAATGACGACCTTCCACCTGCAAGGGAAAGAAATCAAAAATGATAACACTGGGACCAATAACACAACTAAGGTTCGAACCCTTGACCTTGAGATTTCAAGACAATATTCTTTTCGACTTGACCACCACCCTTGTTGGCTTACAACATCGGATTCAAATATGATATTTTATCAACCGAATTAGTTTTAGATTTTAACCCTTAATCATCATAAGAATACTAAACTACTGTATCAGAAAAAAAATCCGAAAATGTTTTTTTTGTACTTTTGGTTCTGTGACACATCAACCTCCAAGATACATATATACACCTGGTTCTGGTCGAGATGAATCAATGTGCGAGAGTGTGGAATAATAGTGAATATATATTTAAAATTAGTTGAACTTTATTTAAATGTTCAACAAGGAAGGCGGCTGGTATAAAGAAATTGAAAAAATGTGAGTAAAATATTACGGTCGTACTGCTGAATAGTATAGACAACTGTAGTGATGGTGGGATGGCAGGTGAGTAAAGCATTATAAATTCAGTACAAATAAAATGTTAAAAATTAAATTGTCCCACTAGCTTCATAATTAATAGCTTTACCATTTTTAATTTATTTAAGCTTCGTTTGATTGTGAGAAAAAAAAAAGAAAAAAAAAATTTGAGCGAAAATGAAATTATATATTTGGTTGTAAGGGAAACAAATGTAAAAAATAGGCAAATTGAGATCAAATTTTTCTTACAACTTTTTCATGAGAAAATCATTTTTTTTTAAATTTTCTTTTCCTCACTTTTTTTCCGCAACCAAACGAAGCCTTAAGTTTCAGAAAATTATTTTGTGCTGTTGTGTGAAAGACAGAAACTTTGATTATTTTGAGCCGCAGACTGAAAGACTGAAACTTTGGACGAGTCGACACACCAGCTCATTTCTAGATGCTCAAGGTTCAAAAAAGCCATAACAAAAAAAATGTCCGATACTCTACAGAAGAATAGCATGTTTTGTTTTTAGCTACATTCTAGTAAAACTTTGAGCATCTAGAAATGAGCTGGTGTGACGACTCGTTTGGCTCTCAAATACCGTTTCGGACATAATTTGTTCGCAGTTTTTCGAGCGTGTACCGCTTGTAGGGGGTTGCAGACTTCGAACATAGCTGGTGAACGTTTCTCATTGTCCGGATGAGGGAGGATTAGGAGACATAACGCGGCGAGAGATACGTTGTTCACCTTTTTTTGAGAGGCCAACATAGGGCCTAGGCTAGAGGTGTCTGACCTTCTTGAGGGTGGGGAATGTCTGTATGAGACGACGGTAGAGATCTGTGTGTGGATGTGTCCATTGTGTCTCTCTTTATTGGGGAAGGTGCAGTGTTAGTGTCAGGGTAGGCAGCTAGGAGATCAGAGGAAAATAAGATTTCTAAGTATGATGTCATTTGTACTGTTACTAGACTTATTTTTAGTCTTTTATCTTGGAGTATTTAGGAGGTTTGAAGGAAGAGCGGATCGGCTGATCAGGAAAGTATCGGCGAGGTGGGCTAAGGCCAAGGGAATGAGCTCCTGCTAGCTCTCTCTATCTTAAGACAAAAATTATCATTCGTCTCGCAGAAAGTTTGGCGGGTGAATTTTTGTTACGAAATGGCTAGATGATTTATTTATTTTCATTTGTAATTGTTCATTTGAATTATAAGAAATTCACCATTCTTCCCTTATGGAGGTTTGTTGTTGTGTTTAAGTTGTTATTTGTTCTTGGCTGGTCATTGCTCGTGGCAATACGTCATTTGCGTCTTTGTTTATTCCCAGATGATGGGGAAGAGTTGTCCATTCAAAGGATTACGCGTGAGCGTAAAGTGCGAAAATACTTACATATGCCGAATGATTAAATGGGTAAAGAAAATCGAAGTGGACTTGCATTTGCACAATCAGAAGAAAAAAAAAGGTGTCTCTTCTTATATGATTGTGATTTAGTTTTGTAAGATGGCAGTAACACATAATCATGTTGAACTTCTAAGTTGTCGATTTTCAAATCATGACATTAAACCGATTCTTAAAAATGATTCGAGATAGTACTAGTTTTGTCATTTGTCTGATGAATCTGCAGTTTAACATAAAAATAAAAATAAACTATTTTAACAAGAGAAGCTCGTGATGTATCTGAAGATTCATAAAATACATTTCAATTCATGAAAAGTATTGTTGCATGTACAGGTTGTTTGTGATAATAGATGGGATCCAATGATACTTATAGTTTTGTCATTTGTCTTTTTATCCATAAACACATTTACATTATAAAACTAAGAAAGATATGGAATTAAATAACTTTATTACAATTTATTATTAGTTTTTTTTAAATTCTTTTTTTCGTGAGTCAAATTTGATGCCGCCTGTTTTGAAGGGGTGTTTTTTATTTATCACGGTTTCCCATAAGAGGGAATCAAATCATACATCAACATATATATCACGGGATCATAGCTCGGAATACAGAATCCATGAATGGTTGAGACTAATGAAAAAATGATCATCGATCCGGAATCGCTTTTCATGAATAATACAACAAAAAACAGAATAATATAATAAATAAACGGTAGTTACAAATACGAGCAATCTAACAGCGCCAGATGCTCAAATGAAAGATCTCTTACTCCCCATAAAGTGGCTCCACAGAAGAGAAGATAAATTTTGACCGAGTTCAAGTTAGTGGAATAACTTGAAACGGTAACCAGTCATTCCAAATTGGTCTAGATCCGTCGCAGAATTCGACGCAAATTGCTCATTTCCAAGCCGTCCCAACCGACCCAAATTTCTCTCCAGACTCTATCTGATTCCATAAGAATGACGGTGTCGGTTGGGGGAGGTGATCACCATAATCACTAAAAAAACACCAACAACGTCCATAGGAAGGGGTGTTTTCCTCCAATAGAAAAGGGTATACACTGAAGCATGTCTGACTATTAGGCTCATCAACAAATGATATATAGCTGTGAGTTTTGACTATATTTATGTTCAATGTTACGTGTGGAAATTGGTATGGGAAAGGCTTGGGGTTAAATCTTAAATGAGGAAGCTATATAAATTATGCTGTGTTTGGTTGGATGGAATGATGATGGAATGAAAAAGGAATGATAATTCCATTCTTTTGTTCACTTTTTCTTTTTCTTTAGAATTGAATAGAATGAACTTGTCAATCTTTTACACTTTTATATACAGAATAGAAAACCTTTATTTTCATAATTTTTTTATTTCCACAATGATTCCTTATACATTTATAATCTAGTATTTCTCATCATTTAAGACAAATTCGTACCTAGTATCAAATTTAATAATTCTATACAAACTATCTCAAACTTTAAATCCTTCATCAATACTCCACGCTCTTGTCATATATGTGGGGAAACATGTCCCTCCCTCATCAGAGAGGCCACTGCCTGCACCATTAAATCAGCCTGAAGATATCCTTAGTTCTGTCGGAAGCCCCTCTGCCCGCATCATTAAATCAGCTAAGTCTTTCTTCATAACCTCTTAGTAGCCCTCATCTTCTTCTGCACCAGCTCGACACACATCAATGTTACCCTTAGCAACGACTTACTGCATCAACAAAACACCAAACAAATCATCAAAAACCATACAACACAGCACTCAGTGACATGTTTGCAGTGAACACTGTCGATAATTTCTTCCAAACAACAAACTCAAGGTTGCCCAAAATCAAAATCACAAGCTTCCTTCTCTGATGTTATAGCAAACTGAAGCACACAAATTCACACAATCGGAAGCTCCTTATCTGATGTTAAACCAAACTGTCCAAAATCAAAACAGATCAGCTCCCTTTCAATTCACACTCAGACAGTAACCAAACGGAAGCAGACAAATTCCTTCATATCAGAAACACACAAACTCGAAATCACACAAAATCACAATCGAAAGCACACAATCACAATCGGAAACGACGGAAGCACACAAACGGAAGTTAAATCACAATTGGAAGAGGAGACGACGGAGCTTACCTCCAGTCGACGGAGCTTACGACGGAGAGGAGACGAGGAGAGGACATGAGATGGAAGAGCTGACGGAGGAGTTGAGCGTCGATCTGGTCGCTCGTCGAGTTGGGAGGGGTTGAGAGTCGAATGAGATCGACGGAGGAGTTGAGCCGATGGAGGATGGAATGGATCTGTCCCGGGTGTTTGCAATGGAATCGATCTTAACTCGAACGAAATGAAATTAATTAGGGTCAGGAATAGTAATTCCATTCCGTGGTTTAACCAAACAACCTAATTTAATATTTCATCCGGAATGAGCATTCCATTCCCCCTTGACTATTTCATTCCATCCAACCAAACACAGCATTAGGCTCAAGTGAGACGATAAGTTTTGCGCAAGACAATAAGAAATTAGCTTTAAGGAGTGAAATAATATAAATTTTTTGAAAAATATAATTTTTTAAAATGTAAAAAATATATAATCTATTCTTATAAAAGAATAGGAAAATGATGTAAAAGCAAACATAAAATGACTAAATTACCCTTCATTAAACTAATAAAATGACTAAATTAATCATTACCCATTAACCTTCCTAAGCCCATACTTGAAGCCCCAAACTTCAAATATCATAAAATAATACAAAAAAATAAAAAATAAACATTAAAAATAAAAAATAGAAAGCAAAAATTGTATAAAATAAAACGTAAAAATTTTAAAAATTAAAAATTAAAAATTTACGGAAAATATTTAGCACTTAGGGAGAATCGAATGGAAATACAGAAAGAATTCCCGTCGGGACGACGGGAGCGTAGCTAGTAATAAAAATAAAAATTAAGGTTTAATTTATTTTATATTATTTGAACTTCAATATAATTTATTTCTTATATGGTATATAATTTTTTTTTAAGTTTTTTGAAATTTTTTCATTTTAAAAAAAATTAATAAATTGTTAGGTGATTAAGTGAAAACTTAAATTTATACAAATGAATAAGTAAAAACTTTTTTATAAAAGTGATTAAGTGAAAACTGAGAATGATTTTGTGTAATTAACTCGTTTTATTAAGCAAATTAAAACATGGTGGGTAAATGAAAAAAAAAAATCCGAAAAACCCAATCAGAAAGGGTTTATATGAGTTTGATGGGCCCTGTATTGGGCCGTAGGATGTCCGTCCAGTACCACGTCATCAAGTCACGACCAAAGCAAAGCTGGGGAGAGCTCGAGTCGACGACGTCAGCGATCCAAATCGGAAAACCCTCACTCTCGTCTCAGCTCGAATTTCCGGCGAGTCTTCGAATGCATGATCTATTTTTGATGCATTTTGTCTTTTAATCGATCTATATAACATGTGTTGTTGAGCATCAGTGGTTTTGTAGGTTTTTTGCGCAATATGGGGGACAAAGGAGCGGATGATTTCTGGGTTGCCAGTACGGGCGGGAAGTCTTCCGGGAAGACCACGTTTAGTAAGTTTTCTTGTTCTATATTCCTCCATTTCGACTCTAGAATTATGTCTCGGTGCTTTTGCATAGAAACACAATCACTGCAACAGTTTTTACTCACCAAATGTGCGTTATTGTTAGCATTTGGAACTTGGAAGTACCATATAGTATTTTACGTGCGGGAGGTGTTGGACTACGTTTGGAATGCGTTGCCTGTTTTGTTTGAAAATAAATTTTATATATCTGTTTTTCTGTGCGTTTGTTTTTATTTGTTTAGAGTATTCGGGAAAGGATGATTCCGCTGGGAAGGTGAGGGGAGGAAAGAAAGTCCAGTTTGAATATGATGGTATTGATCCATTGTTAGTGTATCACTGCTGTTTCCTATGTAGAATTCCTTCTTTCCTCTCACAAATTTTGTCATTTGTTAATTAGCACAAGAGAATGGAATGTTCTCTACAAAATCTGGTGGAATGGGTGGATTTGAAAATGGAAAAGGTACCTTTGATTTAGAGAAATGATCAGTTTTTCTCTCTCGTTTCCCCTCTTTTTTTACTCGGTTTTGACCCTTCTTATTTCCAACAGATTGTTTCTTCCGTAGAATACTTCTTTTTTTTTGTCACAACTCTCAAATGAGATTATCCATCTTCGTTCTTTGTTTTAAGTCACAGTTCTACTCATAAGATTAATTAATATGAAGTATGAAATGAAATTGAGTTTTCAGGTGATAAAGCCAAAAACAGGCCCAAAAAAACTGTTGTGATAAAAGATACTACCTCATTAGAGCTCAATGTAGAGGAAGGTTTGGTATTCCTCACTTTTTACATCTAGATATGGAACATAGTTGTAGAGCTTTCAGAATTCTTATTTTGATTATTGTTTGCGTTTCTCTAGAACTTCCAAAAAATGTGAAGTGCATGATGGACTGTGAAGCAGCTACAATCTTAGATGGAATAAAAGATCATATGGAGCATTTATCTGCTGATGCAACTATAAAACTTCCAATGTAAGGACAATGAGAGTATTTTGTGGCATCGAATCAGCAAGGAGCTGTATCAACTTATCCTCTTTTTCTTTTCAGGTCATTTAACATGGCGCTTGAGTATGCAAAAGCTAGAAGCCGTTTTGAAGAGCCAAATTCTGTTAAGCAAGCTCTTCAGTATCCTTTTTCCATAATGCAAAACACATGATGTAAATATTAAATATTTCTTTAGGGCACCTGTGTTGCTTTTGTTGAACCTTGATTGAGCTAAACAGGGTGTTGAGAAAGCATGGTGCGTCTGAAAGCGAGGTCCTCTCTTCAACCTTCCTGCTTATTTTTTGTAACTTCAGTGAAGTCTTTATTCTGATTTGTAATATCTTCTTGTATTTCAGATATGCATGATTGCAAATGTCAATCCAGAAACGGCTGATGAAGTCTTTGGTCTTGTTCCTTCCCTGAAGGTAACTTTTATCTTGCACTCTTCCTCTTGTAGTTCTGTTTGGTGTTTCGACATGCAATCTTCATTTTAAAGTTATCCCACAACTCTTTTATGGGGCTGTATTAAACGCATCCACATTCATCCCGTCACAGTGACTTCCAGTTGTGCAATTCTGATAATACAAATGTTATCCAGGTTAAGAAAAACAGGCTGGCTGAGCCATTGAACACAGTCTTGAAGGAACTGAAGAAGTTGAAAACCAAGCAAGATAGTCATCCTATCTAATGGTCGATGACCGCATGTACCTTTCATGTTGGATCCAGTATGTCCTATTCGCTCGCAGTCTTTGATTTCTACTCAGACTACATCAAGAATCTTAAATATTTGGTTGCAGGGATTGTGGTAATGATGCTGTTTGCTCTAGTGTTAGGAATGCGTGAGTGAAAAATTAGCAGTTGTTGGTCTGTATGTATGCATCATAATATCAACATAAAAGATCTGGAATATATTTCACTCAGTTAGATAATGTTTCTTGGAAGGAATTTTGTCAAGGTTTTCGGTTTTTTGAAGATTTCAGACTGCATCTTTTATTCTAAATCATAGCAGCTGTATATGACAAAGAAATACTATCAGTATGTGGCATCTTAGGTCATCAATCATACGATATGGGAATTCTAATCATTTTTTAGAAATTCATGTATAACGATGATCAATGTCAAAGTGAGTGTAATTTGGTAGAGCACTACAACCCTCAATCATATTATGCCTATTTGTAGCTTGCACGAGGAGAAATGATAGTGCCGTTAGATCTTAAAATTGGTCTTTTATTTTTGCTTTCAAAATAATGGTTTTTCTTGATCTACGATACGATGACAATTTGTCACCTAAATGCCTGTGTTGAGTTCCCTTGATTGGTTTTTTCCCCTCGGTGAAGGGACATGATCCCACTTTTTGGTAGTAAAGTTAAGTTGCAGATTGTTCTTCGGAGTTCAAACAATTGCTGAAGTATTGTGCATTTTAGGGTCTAATTTCATAAGTTATAAATTCTTTGTAATACCTGAGCTGTGAAGTATTTGAGATTCCCGCAATTCATGGTAGTGTCTAAGAGGTTAATATTTATTTGCAGAGTCAATGCAAGATGGCATCTGGACTTGCTTGCATGCGAGCTCATGTGACTTACGTATGCACGTTGTCATAGTAATATAATTTGTTGCATCTGAGTTTTGACACATGTTACATCGGACCACGTGAAACCATTGCATTCTTCGCTACTGGTATTATTTATGCTAAAAGGAATCACATGAACATGATATACATAATCGATTAACAAAATACCTGAACACATTTTTTTCCAGAAATCAAGTAACAAATCAATAGGTACAAGAACAAGAAAAAATAATTTGAAGGGATCTGAGAAAGTTGATGATGTGAATCTCCTATAAAAACGTTCCCAGGCACAGCAACACAAGTCCGAAGACAAGCCCTGTTCCCACATTCGCTGCAGCTGAGCCTGAGTCGTTACCACTGCCAGTAGATGGCGCATCAGCGGAGGTAGTCTTGTTGGATTTAGTAGATGATGGTGGAGGAGGAGGGGACGCAGGAGGCTTAGCTCCGAAAAGACTATTGGGTAACAAGACCTTGTCAACTTGATAAATAGCCAAAGGAAACTTTTGCCTTATAGCATTGTTGATCTGTGTCTCAACCAGCCCGCTCGACACGTTCAGCTGACTTCCTTGGCTGGTGAAGTTTAGTCCATCTTGGTATTGTGTCCTTACCGGGTTGCTTATGGTAGAAAAATCAGTCAAATCGTAGTATTCTGTAAGTACATGGTACAAGATGAGCTCAACTTGTTCTTGGTCAGACAAATCGTTCAATGAAACTGTCTTAAGGTTATCGAAGGCATTATCGGTTGGGGCTAAGAGAGTCAGGCCTTGAGTTGAAGTGTTGAGTTGATTCTCTAACTGAACAACAAGTCGGTGTTTTCCTAAAAGGAGGAGGAGTTTCTTGTACTGACCAGCCTTGTCAAGGATTTCAGTGATGTTGGGAATGCCGGAGGATTCTGGAGGAGGGGCAGCTGGGATTTGGGCTAGTAAGGTTTGGGACGATATGATGAAGATCAATGAGACAATGGAGAGGAAAGTCAGATGTTGGAAAGCCATTTGTGTGTGTGTCTTAGTTTAGTGTTTGGAAATCTAGTGTAGATGTGTGGGATGTATTGAATATGGCGAGAAGCCTTTGGTCCAGATATATACAAGTGATCCAACAAACACATGGTATGTGCAAAGAAAAAAATATATGAGATGTTGAGAGGACATAATTTGGTGGCATGAGCTGTGTGGTACATGCTCTCTGCTCATGAGTTGTACATTTGTGAATCTCGACAACAAAATTCCGCCATCGTAAACAAAAACATAAATCGCGACGATAATATGGAAAAAGTACGAATCTATTTCGAATTCGGATCCAAAGTTGCGTACTATGGTCTAGGGGTGAACGTTGGACCGGCAAACCCGACCCGAAAAAATTTTCGGTTCATACTTTCATGTTCGGATCCGACCCGAGAAAATTTATCCATGCCCGTGGCCCGTCCAAACCTGACCTGAAAATTTTAAAAAGACACAGTTTGTAAACATAAACATACATAAACCTGCCAAACCTAAACATGCTAAGTGCTGACTGGGAAAAACAAACTTAAATCTGCTGAAAAAACAAACCTAAACCTGCAGACTCGAGCAAGCTTTAAACATACAATAGCTAATACAGAGTTACAAACCAGAGACTCAAACAGAGATCAAAACGTGGAGTACACAGCACATGAAAGTATAAGATGATGCTTGAATCATGTTGCCAACAGCAGTTTAGGAAACAAGCCACAAAAGGCAATTAAAGCATAAGAGAATGCTTAAATAATGTTGCCAACAGCAGCTGCAGCTGCAACTGCAACAAGCACAGCTCCACTCATCTTTTCCTGCACAAATCACATCTTAATGAATCAACTTCAGAACCCCAAACAACATTAAGAAGATCAAAAGGCAAATTCACAAAGCGACAAAAACTAGGCACAAATCTCAACAAAACAACAGGAGAAAAAAGAACACATACAAAAGGGATGAATGGAATGAGATCTAAGAGTCAGAGATGCAAAAAGGAGGCATCTTTCAGGTTGCTTAAAAACATGAACTATTTCGAAATGATAAACTCAACTAATGTTTTGAGGCACGTTTATTCACCTTGAGTTCACTGTTGCCCGCCAGTTATTTCCTCCTTTGGAACCTTGAGTTTGAGTTGTAATTTCTAAAAAAAAGCAGTTAAAGCATAAGAGAATGCTTTTAAACGGTAACTATAAATGAAGTAGATAAGTTACCTTCAGCAATGTCATTGGTGCTATCAAATTGATCAAACTCTTTATCATCAAACTTCAAACCAGCAGGGTTCAACCAGTTTTGCGCGCAAATAAGAGCTTCAACCATTCGAGGTGATAAAGAACTGCGAAAGGCATCAAGAACACGTCCGCTGGTACTAATAGTACTCGGTGCAAGTGTCTATTCATCGAAATGTGTGACAGGGTCACACTTATACTTAGCTGCACAGTGATTGCATTTGGACATATATTCACCTTTAGTAGCTGTTAAGGGAAGCCGTGTAAAATGATCCCAAACTAATGACTTTTTTTACCACATTCATCATCTTCATTTTGCTTAGACCCATCTGCTTCAGTATTCTCTTGAAAATATGTTGGTTGTTCAAGAATCGGATATGGCTCAACCACTGTTGTTGAAGAGATATCCTCCATTTCAAATTAAAATTGGCGACTGGCGACTGGAAACTGGCTGAATCGGCGTGCATACTGTCGACTGGATGAATCGGCGACAGGATGAAGACCGGCGACTGGATGAATCGGACTGGATGAAGACCGGCGATTGGGATGAATCGGACTGGGGAGTGGGGACTGGTCGTGCGGCTGCGGAATTCGGACTGCGTCGTCGTCTCGTCGAGCTGGGGACTGGATGGATCGGACTACGGAATTCGGACTGGATGAATCGGACTGCGTCGTCGTCGAAGCGAAGTGTGGTCTGCGTCGTCGTCTCGCCGAGTTGGGGAATGACCGATTGACCGTGCGTGCCTGCGTGGTGTTGCGTGGTGCGTGGTGCGTGGCTGCGCCGTGCAGATTGCGATTTCAATTAGGGCGTACTGTTTTTTAAGTTAAGATTCGTTTAGGGTTTATATTTCATGATAAGAAAAATATAGACAAGTAACATGTTTAGCTAACAGGTAGAGTAGATAGACATAGGTATGTTATGTGGCTAGGTCGGGGGTTCGATTCTGCTCAACCACAATCCAAGTTGCATTTTTGATATGGGGTCGGGTCGGGTCGGGCAGCCCGATATCAAGCCCGAACCCGTCCATTTAATTGTACTGATTGTTCTGACCCGAGTCCAATTGGGTATGGGCCGGGCCGGGCCTTGAACAGCCCTACGTGCGGCTGTGGCAGTGGTGGCGGCGGGAGTTGACTGGAAGAGAACGGACCTGATTGATTGATCGTCATCTGGGCCATGAAAGCCTCCATCCTCTGACGGAATTCCGTTAACTCCGTAACCTCATCTCATAATTCCTTTAACTCGGTAATCTCATTCCGGATCTGTTGCACCTCCTATGTCAGCTGGTTATTTTGATGCTCAAGCCGGACCGGCCGAGCGGGCTTAAAGTGGGCGGTCGATATCTGCTGACTTAAGAACTCAGGTGCTCCTCCTCCAACCCCGAAAACTGCTTCGCCCGTGCCAACACCGCCAACCGCCTCGAAGTACGCGTCACATGAATCCTAATACATGTTAAATAATTATTAAAATGATGATTACTAACTGAAAATAATTGAATAAAACTGCTTAAAGTTACGCAACTCACCGCTATCTCCTGCGAACGCTGATCCACTTCCTGAGTACGGTCTATCGCGCGTGCGTGAGTGTGGACCATCAACTATCAGGCGTGATTGGCCTCCCGATACGGGCCTCCTACAAATAGAATTAAACGCTAAATAATTAAATAAATTTAAAACTTCTAATTGAAAAAGAAACTATTTAATTAATACATACCACGCGACGCCGGTGCTCGAGCATTCCTATTAACTCTGAGGTGTGCAGCAACGACCGATCATTTTGATTCGCCTTCTATCGCTGCGACATTGTCACATATTCAGGCATACTCCATTGCGCCATCCACCGATCCCAACTTGGATCATCTATCCACTCGAGCCTTGTGGATAGCGTCATTATAGCGCTTCGCGACCTGCTTCTTCCCACCTCTTCTGGACCTCAGTTGCCCTCATACCTTCCGCTGACTCATCCCAGCAGAAGTGTGTCTTAAATAATAAAAATAATTAGTAGAAATATAAATTAAATATGTACTTGAAATAACAAAAATAATTAGTAGACTCGTACCACTCGGGCCCTCCGCGTCACTTGGACCCTGTCTAGGTGAGCCCGAGAGAGACTCGATATATAGAAAAGAGTCTCAGTCATACACGTGATCCGACTTCATTCTCTCCGAACTCCTGACTTGCTGTGTCTCGGCCTCAATAGGCTGTGCATCTGGCAGATCCTCGACATACTCGGGAGCGTCTCCCATGTAACGTGGCGGGCGAGCCCCACGATGATGTCCCGTCATAATCTCAAATTTGCAAAATAATACAAATTATAAAAATTAGTCCATGATAGCTAAATAATAACATAATTTATGTCATAATGAACAAATTATCTAATTAGTCCCTAATAACTAATAAATCACACAATTAGACCTTAGTCGATTAAATGGTTTTGATTTCCTTGTATGATTGATG
>JAWWMW010077746.1:0-13267 GCA_035048345.1 Echeveria elegans
GGAGAGTCATGAGCAATACACTTGTAATAAGTTGGATTATCATAGCAAGGCATTGTGTAGCTTAAATTAAGAGTGTAACTTAAAATTATTAGTTTCCATAGTATACAAATACGTACATAAATGTGATTAAATTCTTCAGTTTGAAACTTGAACTCAAAACTCAATGAGTGGCGGAGAAGGAGAAGTCATCTTGGAAGAAGAGTACACATAGCCTCCACTTGCGGAGGACGAGAAGTCCTCCATGTCGCCCAACGCTGTCTCTAACCTTCAGTGCTTCGATCATAGCCACTGCCTCGTCCAAACCAATTCGTTCAGCCTTGTCGGCCAATCCCCATGCCACTCCCTTGATTACCTTCACTATGAAGGTGCAACAGTTTCTCATTGACTATCTTTTCAAGAGACAGAGCAAGCTCCATAGCTACAACAAAAAAAGGTGCTGGTAATTAGTTTCATTAATGTAAAAAACAACATTTTGGAGAAACTATAAAGTCTTTGGCAGTTAAGGATAAGTGCTTAAACTACAATAGGATTTCCATTACCATTACACATAAAATTTTTGAGCATTCACACAACCCACAAAGAAGAAGGAAAATATAAGACAAATTTTATCCAGAAAATAAACACAACTAAACCAAGTGAAGGTGAGCATGAGTGTATACTCAGCCAGCCTAATGATTTAACCACCATAATGTCTCATAGATTCAAAGACCAAGAGTGTCCATGCATAATTGAAACTGAACACTTGGCAAAAACAACAGACCTAAAATACCGAACTTGTCCAATTGTATGATGTGTAAGGTATATTTTAAAACGTTAAAAAAAATGTAAGAAATATTAGGAGATAGATAAATACTCTTTTTCAACACTTCTGCACTGTACATTACTCCCTTTTCACCTTTCAGTTTCAAGTTGCTTCCATGCTAGCTGGCAGATGATATTAATAATGCAGCGTTATCTGTGCTCCGTTCTTTTGTGATTGAAACAAGTCATTTCCCTTCAAAAACTGCATTCATAACGAATCAGTGGCTCCCTTACCCCACCGTGTTCATACGAATCTCAGCCTTAGTTCACTCATAAGCCCACACATGCACTTGTCCTCTTCAAGCAACATTACTGACCAACTACTACTTCTTTCCTCAACAGATTGAGTTAATTAACTCAATCAACTGGTTAAAAAACAGGAACTGTAATCCCATTGTTGAAGTCATATGGGTTGCAGGGTTGGAACTCTTTAACAGACTTGACATTAATGCACGCATGATTGACCTAGAACCTAGAACTGTGATATAACTGGGTAGCAGAAAGTCAGTGTTAGAACCTAGAAGCCAGTGCAGATCAATGATTGACCAGCCAGTAACTCCAGCAGCTCGAGTGCTTCTGCGGCCATGAATTTGACCAGATTATCCAGTGCAGTGGTTGGAGTTGGTGCAGCATTTGACATTGATCAATGCAAGGCTCGCCTTGCTCCCTCCCTCCTCCTCCGCCACCCGCGCTTCAGAGCACTGCTATTTGTTGATGCCAAGACTTGGAAGCCGTACTGGTGAGGTGGATATTGACAAACAGCTCATTTTTATTGCTGACCCTGTTTGCAGTGAATGGGATACTGCTGTGAATGACTACTCGGCAGACCTTGTTGTTTCATCTCCATTGTCTAAAGACAAGCCCAATTTGGGAGATCCACGTCCTCCTGGCTCATGTCTGTGCTGTATTCAGGATCCATCATGCTCTTGGTGACGGCATTTCGCTTGTAAAACTGCTCCTGACATGTTGCAGGAGAAAAGACGATCTGAATGCACTACCAAGTATGATATCAAAAGAAGATGATCTCAAAGACCAAGAAAAGTACAATGAGCTTAGAGCAATGAGGAACCGAACTTCCTGGGGGATTCTGAAGCTTATATGGCTCACACTGCTCTTTATTTTCGGGTTTATAGGAAGATCTATGTAGGTTAAAGACAGAGTTCCCCCTTTAAACCTGAAAATGAAGAGCAATGTGGGTTAAAGATAGGAAACTACCCCAAAGCAAAAAAAAGCGACTTATGCGTTTATGAGGTATTTTTGCGTTACTTCATTTTTGTCACCTCAGTTTTCCTTTAATCGTAACTATTACTATGCTCTAGTTTTCCTCCATGTTAAACTACCGAATCCTGTGCAACACGACATTCGGTATATCGAACATCGTCGGACCGAAAGAGGAGATCGCGCCTGGCTGGAAACAAATTAAGGGACTTATGTAAGCGTCAGTAGCACCACCTTTCCACATGTATGTCAATAATCCATCATGGGCATCAACTATGATCATGTCGTTTCTTTACAATTATATCCGGGTTTATGACGATGGCCCTTGAGAATCTATGTCCAGGCTTTGACCATGCACATGATAAGCTACGCCGGTAAGGCAGCAGATATGCATGTCATGGTTGCGAAGGACCTGATCCCAGACCCCAAAGTGCTAGCCAAGTGCTTAGAGGACACATTGCTGAAGTTGCAGCCTCAAATGGCACTAACGGCAATTGCATTGTGAAGCTTTTGCGTTTGATTGAGTTGCTTTCTTAAGGTATTCGCTAAGGTGGCAAAAATAACTCATAAACGCAAAATTGTTTTATATGTTGTATTTATGGAAACAATGATGATGATTGTTTATCTTTCGAGTTTGACGTTGGATGCCTACAATGGAGTAACGCAATCAGTCTTCCTTTAAACTCTTCTAAATTTTTTTTTTTTCGATTACAAACTCTTCTAAATTTTATACAACAAAAAAAACATTGAAATGCATTTTTTGGTAAATCAAAAAACTCAAAATATGGGGTCCAGTGATTGAAGAAACGACCCAAAACTCCCAATTGTTAGGAAGGAATCAAAAAAAAAAAAAAAATCCAAGGTACTTCAGTAAGTATGCATAAAACTATCGAAATAACCTCACAACCTAATTTTTTCCACTTTGCAACGGGGAGTTCGTAGTAGAGGTGGCAAAGTAATCCGTTTGATTAAAAAAAAATTCAATGGATTAAATAGATTCAACTCAATCCGTTTAGACCATTTTAATCTAATTACATGTATTAAATAAATTGGACCATTTAATCCATTTAAAATTCATTAATAATCCAACTAGTCAATCCATTTTACCACCTCTATTCGTAGGTCATAAAAACATCAGTTGTTTGGGGCATGTAGCGTAGCTTAAGTCAAAACTTGGCAAAATGAATTATATGTTCTATTTATGGAAACAAATCAACAATGATGGTTTGTTTTATCTTTCACAAGTTTGACGTTGGACGCCTACAGTTGGAAAGTACTTAGGTAATATAATGATAAAAATTGAAATGAGCGCGGTCTTAGGTGTGAACTATTGTTGCTAGGAGTTCATGTGAACGATGAGTCCGCCATGATTGTCACTTGTCACTTGTAATTCTATAAGAGTAAAAAATTAAGTACTGGACTTACTTTATCTCGATGAACCCTTTTCATACTATAGTATAAAATACTGTTCTCACCCGCTGCGGGGATCATTCCCATCTGATTTTTTTCCCCAATAATGGCACCAAATTTTTGAATGGTCACTTCCCACGCAACATATACATCACTAAAATCTTACATAATTACATCAAATTAGTTTTTTTTGATAGGATGAATACATGTACTATATGAATTGTTTAACAAATCAAGATAATATTTAGTATTTTATCTTCATTGTAGCACGCATCACTCGACAATTCCACCAAACACTTCAACAGTATCTCTGAAAATGACTCCTCAAACCAATGAACAGCTAAAGCGCCGAACACGAAAAGAATAAACGATCTCTATAAAGAAAAATAAAAACTCCATTTATGTGAGAAAATATGATGGAGGCATAACTTCAACTTTACATCAATCTAGTTAATTCAACAAATCCAACATTGATTAAGTAACAAAATACTACAAGAAAAGTACAAATTAGGAAATTACACAATAATTGATTAGGCCCGGCCCACTTATTTTATCTTCATTTGTTGGCTTACCAACAGCCCAACTCAACTCAAATTCACAACCTTATCCAACACCTGCACAACTTCCTTCATCGTCGGTCTTTTCGCAGGCGCCAAATTCATACAACGAAACCCAATCTTAAAGCATTCCAACGTGGCATTCTCTATTACCGCCACCTCACTCCTTATCGCCACGTCAGCAATCCTCAAAACCCTAGCCTCTTCCTCCGCCGTACAAAAACTCTCCCCCTCCGTCCACGGCCTTAATTCAAACCCATGCAAACCTTTTCCGGTCAGAAGCTCAATCAACACCACACCAAACGAATACACATCCCATTTCGCACTCGGTTTCAAATTCTTGAACGACTCCGGCGCCTGATACGGCGACGATGAGATCAAAGCAGAGCCGTTTAACGCGGCAGTGTATGGACTTCCACCGCCGCTGCTACTAGCGGTTGTTTCTAGTAATAGTTCCTCGCGTGAAGCGTGGGATCTCATGCTTCCGAATTCGTTTCTGGGTTTTGAAATCAAACGGTCGAGGCCCAAATCACTGATCAGTGGCTCGTAATTGGAGTCGAGTAAGATGTTGCTGGGCTTGATGTTTCCGTGAATATGCTTCTTTTCGTGAATCAGAGCAAGCCCTCGCGCCAGTCCTCTGGCTATCTTCAGCCGCATCTCCAGATTCAGATGAATTGCTGACGTGCTCTGTTTTCCTGCACATTTTGCAAAAGCAGAGCATCAGAGAAAAGCTCAGATATTTACTCAATTTTTTTCTCTCTAATTTTCCAGATTCGGACAATTCGATGTGAGAGATGGCAAGAAGGTATGTGGACAGGGTGTTAGGGTGGTCCCTGTATTTAATCTGGCCACACCGGAACAGAGCAAAACCCATACCACAAAGCAGCATTTAATATGAATAAGCCGGCAGGAAAGTTAATGCATGGGAGAGCAATCGCGTGTGAATATGTGGGTCAAGTTGCGGATGAAAGCGATTAGGTTGTCGGAAGCTCTGTCTCTGAATCTCCACCCTCATGCTCTGTTTTTTTGTTTGTTCTGAAACTGAAAGTAAGAAATTATGGTTTAGTTTAATAATCTTACTGTTAATTGCAGACGCGAGGCTTCCATTGGGTACGAAATCGTAGACGACGAGCTTTTCATCTTCGCCCCAGTAGAATCCGAGAGTTCGAACAACATTCGGATGACGCAGCTTCGCAGTGGCTCGGATTTGAGCTTCAAAGTCCTTCATTTTTGTCAGGCATCCTTCACCGATTCGTCTGACAGCGAATGCGGCGCCGTTTTGTGTGACGGTTTTGTACACTATGCTTGAATTGCTTGTGCCTAAAACGTAAGCCGAAGCTTTCAGTAAAGTTTCCATTTCGAGAACTGTGTCATCGATGCTTATGAGAACTCCGGTGCGGCCGGTTTGAGATGTTGTGGAGCGGTGGGGGTCAGTTTCAGTTTCCGAGTTTGTACAGGATGTGTCGGTTTCTGATGTAGCGTTCCAGCATGACCAAGCGGAGAAGGGTCTGTGATGGTGGTCCGGCGAAGGAGATGAGTTTTGAACAATTGTGATTTGGTGCGTGTCTGGGGTTTGCTTCATTGGATTCTGAGTCGCTTTTGGCTGTTCCGGTATGGGCTTTTTGAGTTTCGACTTGTTCATTTGATGTACAAAGAATATGACGAAAGCGAGGAGTCCAAGTCCAGCTACATCTCCGATGACAATTCCAGCAATCGCCATTGGCGGAAGTCTCCGTGTCTGAGTTTCATCGGCGCTGCTGGTTCCTGGGGCCTCAAGCGCCGGGTCTGAAGATATAGTCTTGGGAATGGCTGCAATGGCAGGAGTCGACATGTTTAGCTCCGGAGGTATGGAGAGTGTAGATGGAATGGAGCATAGCAGTGGTAATGGCTTTCCGCATAAACCTTCATTTCCTGCAAAAGCTTCGCTTTTCTGGTTTAGAAACGACGCCATTTTGGGAATTTCGCCGGTGAAGTTGTTGAATGAGAGATTAACTGTTGCATTTCCGGGAATGTTCAACGCGAATTGCGAAGGAATTGAGCCTGAAAGCTTGTTCCTGGAAATGTCTAGTAGGTTTAGCTTCCCACCGTCGAAGTTTACAGGTACTGAGCCCGACAACAAGTTGGAAGACAAATCTAGAACTTCAATGAATTTGAATCCTCCTGGAATCTTCCCTGCAAAATGCAAATGCATTAGGTGGGATATAAATTTCTGTAGAGTTTTAATATTTCATTTCAGTTTAGATAAATTAATTTACCCGTAAGCGAATTGGCTGAAAGGTTGAGGAACTTGAGGTTGGGAAGGATAGCGATGAGAGCGGGGATATCCCCCGAGATTTGGTTATTAGCAAGATTGAGTTTTTGGAGATTCGCTGCGTTGAGGATAGACAAAGGGAGAGGCCCTTCGAAGGAATTACCAGACAAGTCCACTTCTTGTAGAGTTGATATTAAAGTAAGATTAGGCGAAATGGAACCCGAAAGCTGGCTGTTGGGTAAGATTAAGCTCGTGACAACATCATGCATTTTATCGCACGAAACACCAGTCCATGAACACGGCGTGACATCGTCGTAGCTCCATGAGTCCAAGACAGATAATGGGTCGGCAAGGACAGCGTATTTGAAGGAAAGTAGGACTACACCATCAGAATTAAGGCCATAAGATTGAAATGGTGGCGAAGTTGTCAGTAAGAGCAAAGCCAGTAGTTGTAGCTTCATTGCTAACTAGTTAAAGACAACAATGGCCGGTTGACATATACTACAATACCTGTTAGGGCATGAAGAGAGGGATACTGTAGATGGTGAGCTAATCAATTTGTGGCTAGGGGAAGTGTTGCATGTAAAACTGAGAGCTGGTGCTGAAGTTGAGTTGAGAATGGGATTGAAGTATTTAAGTGGGGAATTGTGATTGTGGTGATGAAGTGAGTGTGCACCAACCATTTGCTACCCAGAAAAAGAAGAATGAATGGAAAATAATTAGGGGAAGAATCCGAGTGAAAGTTGGAAGAATTCTGTATTCTATTGATGCATGTGAATGCTATGGACCCTATGGTGATGAATGGTGGAAAGGTGGAGCTGTGTACAGTGTACTCACATGATGCCAAAGTCACAAATTTGGTTTGCTTTGCTTCGCTTCCCTTCAACAAGATGATGATTCATAGAGTTCGTTTGCATCACGGACTGTATCTGATGTTCCAATATGATTGATCAAGTCTCCACGCCTATGGTCCTCATCAGTCACGTGTTTGTCTCTTTTTTTTGTTCTTTTAGTCGATCAAGAGTCGTATGAATCGAAAAATGTTTGATGCAAAAGTGATTAGAGTCCATATTGGTATGGGGTACAAAACAAAAAGAGAATGGTCCAGTAAGTCATCAACTCATCATCACCATAGCATTTAGCATAGCCCAAAGGAATCAGGCTTGTTAGCTTGGCTACAAGAGAGGTTATGGGTTTAGCGGTTGAACTTTGTTTGTGGAACTAAGAAAATAGTGGCACAAATCTCCTGAATGCCCATGCTCCTACGTTATATGCCCTTGCTTCATTTGCTTGCATGGATTCAAAAAGTAATGAAGACTGGCGTTGATGGGTAGAGTTCTTTGCGAAGCATTGCTTGAAGTCTTAGTCCATGTGGACGCTAATTTTAAAAATCAAAATAAATCAGCGTCCACGTGGATGTTAATATTTATGTAATTTTTTAAATTATATTAGCATCCACGTGGACGTTAATTTTCAAAATCGAAATAAATCATTGTCCACATGGACGCTAATATTTGTGTAGTTTTCAAAAAATAGAAATTAATCCACCAACAATAGGCCTCCATCACAAGAAATTTACGTAAAGAACACATTGGAATACAAATTTTCACGAAACAAATAACATCAATTTTGTAGAACTTTCTAAAATGATTTTTCACATGCTTCATTAATCAATACAAATGACTTCTCTTGTTCATATCTAGATATAATAAAAGTTCATATCTATAAGTGTAGAATTCTTCCAATATACATACAAGAAAATAAAGTATCTTATTACCGTTATGGATCAACACAACTAGCTAGAGGCATTACGAAATGTCATCGAATCTAGTAAAGATGGATTTGACTAAATTGTGGAATACGAAAAATTTACTGTTTCATTCAACGGTGCATGGAATCCAAAATCAAATCAATTAAACAAGCTAAATAATTACTTGCACGATTTATTCACTAGTTTGTAAAACTGCATACGAGGTTCTATAATTTTTCACCGATGACTTTTGTATAGTAAATTTACAGATTAAAGATAGATGCGTGTGGTTAAGTTGAATTTACAAATTTACAAATTAAGCTGGAATTTACGTTAATATTAATATTTTAATTTTTTTTATAGAAATAAATTAGTGTCCACGTAGACGCTAATTTATCATTTAAAGACGTTAAATTAATCATTTAGCGTCCATGTAGACACTAATTTTCGACATTATGAGGAGAATGCTTTATTTGCGGTGTGAAATGACATTATGCACGATACTGTAAGTTTCTCAAGAAGATTCAATGCAACTTTGTGAAGATGGGGCACAAGACAATCCAAGTGAAGAAGAATGGAATTTCGAGGCAACCGATGAAGTCGATGAAGATGCTTCAAAAGATGGAGAGTGAGATTTTGAATCAACCATTTCACTTGAATAAAATGTGGTAGAAGAAGAAGACTATGATCTCTTAGGACAATGGTGAATTATGGATTGAAGACTTGGAGACCGATGGTAAATTAGAGATATCAGCAACTTCAATGACGTGGAAGTAGTTGATGATGAACATGAGGTTAATGTGAATACAAAGACAGTATGAAGGTCATGTGGTTGTTATGGAGGAAGCTGATGGATTCATGCTCAGTCAAGAAAATATAAAGTTGGTGATAACACAAACAGGAGTTCAAGATTGATTGGCTGATGCAACCGAGATCAAAGGCAAATGTGACAATGAGATGACTACATCACAAGAAGCTAAAAAGCAGGAAGAGCCACTTGAAAAGAAAGACAATATACAAGATCCCTCGGAGAAGACTGGAGATGTGCGAAAGGTTGGAGACTATTCAGAAAAATCAAAGAACACTGATGATAACTCAAATATACCTGCTAATCCGATGCTCACCCCGCCTCATATTGTGCCGGAATGGTATTTCCTACCGATCCATGCCATTCTTCGTAGTATACCTGACAAATCGGGGGGGTGTAGCCGCAATAGCACCTGTTTTTGGCAAAAATATTCAGCACAATTTAAGGCTCAAGGAAAGCTAGTTGAAGGAAGGAACATTAATCAAGTCACACAAGATAAGTTATACATTGGAGACAACATAAAGAGGCAGCTAGACAGAGAAGTTCAATTAAGTATTAAGAGGAGTATTTAATTAATAATGCCTAATTGGGCTAGTTCAAATTAAGAAGTGACCCACATAATATGACCCGAATATTAGAGTCTAATTAAAGAAGTATAGAATAGTGTGGACTAGTTAGTTAGGAGATATTTTTAATAGAAATACCTAGTGTGTGTAATTATTAGCAGTTGGATCAAAATGATCATAGCCCCCACTGAGGAGGTGTAGTAGTATAAATAGAGTTATTGTAGTGAGGTGTAAGACATTTGAGTTGAGAAAGAGTGAGTGAGCATATCTTGTAATTGTTTCTCCATAAAATAATAAAATCTTCATTTTGTATGCTACACAACTCAACATTGTAAACTTGCAACCCAGCCCGTAGGCGATGTATTCATTTGCTTTGAGTTTTTCGAAGATGGTTGGTTTGACCATGAGCCTTAAAGACAAGACCTTGACTGGTACTTACCCCAGTTGGAACTTGTTGGCAAAGTGTTAATCCCACATATGATTAAACGTAGCGTTGAAGCCGGTCTTCCTGTTTCTTGCTTGATCAACGATCCGTTCATCCCTGTCAGATGTTGATGTGTCATTAGACTTACCAAGCCCAATGCTTTGGTTCAGTCCGCGGCTTTCTTCTCTGCTTAGTACCACTACAGACGTAATTTGGTGTCGTTTCCGTTGAAAGCTGAAGCTAAAATCAATGTGCAGCTTCCGCATATGCCACTGTTGAAGTATGATGAGGTCCTTTCTTCAACATACGACACGCTATCCGTTTTGTGTAAAAATGGGAACCTTTAACTCGAACACGATATGATCGAGTTCATGTCAAATTTTTTCCCATCAGACTGGTTGGCCCGCTTTTCAAAAACCCCAAATCCCCCACTACTGTACGCGGTGACTTCATGCAATATCTCTAGCCCTCAAAGCTATGAGAGTATCTTGTTTTATGTTATCTTTTTTATTTTGTCATGTTTTTGTTTTCTCTTATGTGTTTTCTGTTTTTTTCTTCATCTGCGGTGAGGTTTATGTTTCTTTATATACTCTCACTTTTGAGTTTTATCACTGTCAATGGAGGAAATCAACATGTAACTCTCGCTTGCAATACTTCAAGCTTAGATTGTACATCTGGTATGGGGTTGCGGTTGCGGAGCGCCGGTGACCACCTCTTCAATCTGCCGTGTTGCTGATGCAGGCATGTTACTCAACTTACCTTAGCCATTTACAATGGATAAGCCTTATCTTCATCACCGACAACCCAGTCAAATCTTCACCGCCTTCCAATTCAATGGATAAACTTCATCTTCCAATATTAGCAAGTTGTTCTGAAAAGTTTGAAGAGAGAGGCAAATGGTTATCTTACTATGGAGAAAGGCAAATGACCTATCATATGTCAGGCTAGATTATTGTTCAGGATTATTTTTTTTCAGGTTCTAGTTGTTCATGTCCTTTCTTTGTAATCTTGGGATTAGTCCCCTTTTATAAAAAATATCGAATACGAACAGAAAAAGGGGTTTTTTTTCTTCCGGTGGTCTGTTAAGCTTGCAGATAGTTTTTACTAGTCTCTCAAATGAACAATTGGTATATTTTTTTTTGGGAAAAAGGGAGTCATGATTTGAGTTCTTATTTTGAAATATGTCGCGGATTTGAGTTTTATATTTTATTTGCTATTATACAAAAACAAAAAATAAAGAAAAAAACGAGCTGAAGGCTCGGGAATCAGCCCAACAAACTTCCAACAATACAAGGAAGAAGAGAGAACTGTCAAATGGCTGTTCTATCCTTAATCTTCAAGCAATGCCTTTCTTGCAAGGAAGTCCGCTACCTTGTTAGCTTCTCTGAGTATATATATATATATCTGTAAGAGAAAGCGTGCTACAGAAAAAGCTTTGCGCATTCTTGGCTTCAGTAAGGGGTGAATCCAGGATTTAAAATCTGTCAAATACTATTTATGACTCCCACTGTGCATTTTTATAACTTCTTCGAGTGAGTTCATACCACTTGATGTACGTTATAAACCAAACATACAAATGAATAGTTTTTATTTTTAAAAAAACTGAAACATAATTTATTGATCACGTAATGAGAAATGACTTAGTGTTAAATGCAATGATATCGAAAAGTTGAGTATACTTGTATCAATAACTATATTAGATATCTTGCTAGTTTGACTGATTTTTTCTTCAATTGTTTAACTTTGAGTTCTAAGTCTGGTTTAATTTTAAATCATTTTACAAACAAATACATTTGGAAAATTATAAAATCATTGATATCATTAGTCATCCATTCAAGTTGAAAATTTGAATAATACTGGTCTATGAATAATTAAATCATTTTCAAACAAATTTTATTTTTGAAGTATTAATTATTTTAGAACAACATTCATTTTTAACACTAAAAAGATATAAGAAATAAACTTTCTTTTTATGAATTAATTGCTTACATGTTGAGACTCGTAAGTTCATTATAAATCAAAAGAAAAGAAAAGAGTTATTTGGACACGAGTTGTGCAAACATTCATCCAAACATTAGGGTGTTATTATAGACATTGTTGAAAAATGCATTAAATTATGTACAAAAAACATTTAGTTTTTAAGTTGCAATAGGACAAAAGCAAAACAATCTAATTGAACCAAAAATATCTCACTAACTCATTAAATCAGGGAATAAAAGAAAATTAGATTTAAAAATAAAGTATATGGTGCTGGTGGGATTCTTAGATTTAAAAATAAAGTATATGGTGCTGGTGGGATTCGATCCTACGCTCTATACGAGATAGATAAACAACATTATCCACTGGGCTATATGCTTTGATGTGGCTCGAATGGACTTTTTCTAATTTAAAAGTTTACCGGGCTGGAGCCAGGTCAGCCAACCAGCTGGCTCCGCTCCTGGCTACAGTGGCTTCGCAGAAATGATTGCCCTCCCTTCAAAAGCTAGGCACAATCAGTTTCAAAAGTTTCATTGTTCTCTTTCCACCCATTTCATAGCGGATAAAATAGCTCCGCCCTCCGCATCCACACTAGCATGAACGGCATCATCAAAATCAGTCAAGACCCGGTAAACAAGACAAATGAGTGGTAGCCTAATGCCTACTTTCTTGGTCATAGTACCAAGAGCGCTCGAGTTCGAGTTGCTCCGGATCCATATCCGTTTTGAGGTTTGAGGTTGTCCATAACTTAAAAAAAACCTCATTAACAAACTGGTCACAATGCCTGACTACACAAGCAAAATTAACTAGCCCTCTTCAACCTTGAAATTTGGGGTCAGCCAAACTCTGTCCTCATCTTCCTACAAAATTTAAAATTTAAAATCAGGCAAGGTAAATGGTTGGAGTCTAATTTAGGCAAGGATGTTGTATGAAGCGCATTTGCTCCCCTTGCTTCATAGTTGATGGAGGTTATTTTGACGCTCATTTAGGTCTCTAATACTAGGCTTGTTTGCATATTTATATGTACAAGATTACTCGTTTTGTGTAGTTTTGTATTTCAGAGAATAAAACGAGCAATGAATAAATACGAGCTAAAACGACGTATTTAAACACAAGTTAAAGATTTTGAAGTTGCTGGAAATTAAAGTTAATACCTCTACTTTATGATCTTCTATGAATTCATTACTTGCATGTTAATTCAAAATGAACTATATGACGTTGGAAAGCTGATTCAAAGATATACAAATCATTAGTTTACACCAAATTCAAGTTCCAAGTCTAAAAGGGCCGAAATAGAGCTAGAACATACCAGTCACTGCAGTCTTCGAAATTAGAAATTCAGGCCCAAGTTTCGAAAATGCTTTTCTTCCTCACCAAGTCAACAACTGTATGAAGTATTTAAAAGCCCACTTTTGACAGAGAGGAGTTCTGACGTTGTGCAGCAGCGCGGCGTATTTCCTCGCGTCAAAAGAATTTGTAAGGACCAGGGTGACCTGGTGTCGAAC
>JAWWMW010077753.1:0-13267 GCA_035048345.1 Echeveria elegans
GGTTTAATACGAAATCGATACCTAGATACGTAAAATCGGTAAAAACGTAGTATTAATACTAGTATTTGACAACCTTGATCAGCAAGCCTCCAATCAAAATATATACCCTATCTAATTTTATGCCTTTATCCACCAAGGATTCCGTTAGAACTTTCACTCCTTTATGTGTCATACGTAATTCGTAAAGGAATAATCCCGATATTCAAACGCGCCTAGAGAAATCAAATTTCTGTTAAGCTCAAAGGCTTACCTCACCTCTATGATAACCCTCACAAGACCATCAAACATTAATTTGGATTCTCACTGAGTCTGTACCAAGAATTTTGTGTGATTCGCACTTTCCCAAAACCTCCCGACCTTCCTCTCCACCCGAGAACTCTTCCAATATAGTTTTGTTAGGACTCATGTGAAGTGTACTCCCACTATCCAAGATTCACTCAACAGCCACATCTTTATTGATTTTCAGACGCTTTCTCACACATCAATTGTTCCTCGTACTGGAGTTACAACACTTTTGAGAGAGAAACAAGTTCTCATGTTAAGATACGGACTTGGTGATATCTCATCGCAATAAGTCACCGCAGGAAATTGTGAGCAGTGAGTGGATACGTAAGGTAGAAAGAAGGGAAATTAAGATACTAAGAAAAGGAGGAAAAGAGCAAATCTTTGAGTTTATTATATCCACTTATCCTGACAACTCTGCGACTATCATAACTGCATGTAAATAAAATTTAAGGGTCGGTTTTACGGAATTTACGTCTGAAGTGAAATATGCACATACACACACGTATGCAGAAGAGATCGTGGTAGGTACAGAGGATCGTTGTAATCATGATACTAAAAACATTTTTGATACATTTGTTTTGTTATCATTCATGTCCAGTTTATCTAGCTTGTTGTGTCATTTTGTACCAGCTCCTGCTGAATGCTGATGCTAAAATTATACAGATAGATTTTTATCAAAAGCAAATTACCTTCCGAGATAATTAAAAAATCATGAATATATTATGTTCATTAATCATTATTCAAATTATTGATGAACATAAGCGATTTATGTTTATTCACTGTCCCAAAATTTTTGAAATTCTTACTTTAAGATGATTCCGACCGTCCGATCATATCATTTCTGTTATCTATAGATATAATAGAACATCCAACCGGATGTCCACCATCAATCAATTCAACCCCAACTAACCTCTGACTAAACCTAACTAAATAATAAAATATTAATAAAATTATAACCCCTAACTAAACCTAACTAAATAATAAAATTACAAAATTTAAATTACAAAATTACAAAAAATTTAAAATAAATGTAAAAATTTAAAATAAACATTTACAAAATGTGCATGAAATAATATTTTTAAAATATTCATTTAAATTCGATTGCGCATCCGGGACGACGCCTCCCCGTCGGAGCGACGGGCGGTACACTTCTACGAAATAAAATTTGAGTAAAATAAATTGAACCAAGAAAAAATACTAAAAAATTAGACCGACTGGAACTGAACTGGGTTTGGTCATGCTTGCAATTACGCCGCCGTGGACTTGTCAGCTTGCGGTTCGACGCTGTTCTGCTGCTTTTGATTCTACTGTAAGAAAATCGTAAACTACTTATCTTTTTCGTTTAATCTATGAGGTTGTTTCGGCGAGGAAGAGAAAGTGAGATCTGCGACTTCTAAGTTCGATGGTGATTAGGGCTTTTGGGAATGGTTTGCTTAATGATGTTTATTGAAATTGTGAATACAACAACTATTAGGTGATACTCATTCCTAACCTTATTTAAATTATTACTTTAGCTGAATTACGGATTTTGGATTTACTGCCTGCTCTGCGAGAGTTGGATTTTTCAGTGTCTATGTGATGATGGGAAATATGTGCACCCTCCTTCTTCGTTTGATGTTTACATTGAGTTATGATTGCGCACTGTGAAATTCTTATTGCCTGGTGCAACATGGCATGGCACATACGCTGCGTGTAGTACCTACTACCTAGTGATTTGTTCTTCTTTCTTTTTTAGATCTCGGTTCTTCTTTCTTGTAATGATTCGAATAATCTTTCAGGATCTCCTTGTTGCATAAAATCTAGCAATCTCGAAGAATTCAAACAAGTATGGTTCATGATGCGCACAACGCAAATGATTCATGGGCTGATACTTCTTTGCTCTTACTCTCTTTTTGCCGGAAGTGCGACCTCAAGTCTTCAAGACAGGTATCTGATCCAATGAAACAGTTGTAAGTTATAACGCTGGAGGTACTGGTGTTATGAGCTGCTTTATTTCCTTTGGTTTGCAGAAAGGTTTTGAAAGTTGGGGAAGAATTGTGGAAAGAAATGCTACTATTACGATCGGGGTCTGCACTTTATGAACTGCATGGTCTGGAACCTTTAAAGTGGTATGAAGTGAAGATATCTTACCCAGCTTCTGTATGTGTTTTGAATATCTTATTGCCTGTCACACAATTCGTTATCCCGTTCGTTGATCCTCTTTTTAAGACAATTTTTATTCTGAATTTTAGATACCAGCGAGCTTCAGTCTCCAGTTAGGAAATGATGATTCAGATTTTGGCCGGCACCAACAAAGGAAGCTGCTTAATACCGAGAAGTTGATATTTGAAAATAATAACCCTAACATTGATGTATGTTAAGGCCTTTGGTTGTAATTCGTTCAGCTGTGGCATGTGCTGACATTCTTATTTGTATGTCTTCATGCAGGGGATCATGTATGTTTTGGTGAGTTATGCCTGAAGGTGTGGTTGCTATACCAAATACAAAGGAAATAGAGTTCATCATCTACAACATAGGTATTGTTGACTACGAATGTGTTGGGTTTATTCAACTGTTGATCCATACCACCATGTTATCTCGACCTCATCAATTGCCAACAGCACCGACAAAGATTCTATTCCCGTTACTATTTAATATTGCAAAAAAGGGAAGGGAAAAAAGGAGAGGTTTTCTACGGTTCTACCCTGATTCAAAGATTTAAATTCCATATTTACTGAGAGTTTTTAAGATTCGCTCCTGAATTTGCTATATCTCATGGCACTTTGTGATGAGTTGTTGCTCGGCATTCCTAAAAGGGCGTGGCTGGCGGGCGCTTTAGTCATGCTCTGCATAGCCATTGCCCTGATTGTCCCACGCTATCTTCCACCATTTTTGCTGCAGAGCAATGTAGCCAGCAAGAGATCTTGACTTCCACTTTCTGTTTCTGATCAGTCAGTGTTGTTCAACTTGATCGTGACAGGATTAGAAATGATCTTGGCATTACCTACACATTGAATTGCCTGAATATTTCAGGATTAGACAAGAACATTCAAATTTCTTGTCCTTAGTCCTCTCGATCATTTAATTGCTCAGCTTCAATTCTCATTCATGCCTTTGCTGCTGTTTATACAAATACACTTTTCATGGCACCACCACATGTCGAGCGAAAAAGGTGGACACTGAGTGACTTTGATGTAGGAAAGCCACTGGGAAGAGGAATATTTGGGCATGTCTACTTGGCTAGGGAGAAAAAGGATCATTTGATTTTTTTTGCAATAGCCAAATGTTAAACTTGAGCGGGTAACTGTTCAGAGTGGAGCTATGCTGGAGTCAGTGCAGAGCTCCACAATGAGGCATGTCGATAGAAACTTTAATGCATTAATTTCTGGATCTTTATATCTTTATACTGCTTTGTGTTGTTTCTATTTCTTGCCCTTGCAGGTTCAGCTTGGGGTGACAGACTGGCGAGTTTGCTGATACCTTGGACCGATCTGAAGTGCAATCAACAGCAGGCTTTTTTGTTTAAATAACAATAACATGGAGCAATCTAAATTCTTAACTCATGAATATCTGCATTCAACATCAATCGTGATTCATGAACTCGCTAGGGAGGCCGAACTCACCGAGCAACCATCGGTAGCATGGTCCTTGTGGAGCAGGAATCTAAGTGGGTGGGTGGGTGGGTGCTATTTAGGAAGGTAGACAGTAATGTGCTTCAATTTATCAGGATTCCTAGTCGGAGTTACTGAGCGACTCGGTTGTGGTCAAAATTTCACGGTTGTCACCTTTACATTTGTATTTTTGTTCAGGGCTTGATGTGCAAAAATCCAGTAACTTTTCTTCAAAGAGTCCATAATCAGTTAACTTTTATTGTAACAGCACATTTTGGAGATGGTGCAAATACAGAAGCTTCGGATTCAGAATAACTTAACGGGCAGCTTATTGTCCGCAACTCTTGCAAAAGCATATTAAAGTACATATCAAACCCTAACACTAAGGCTATGTTTGGTTGCGAGAAAAAGAAGTGGAAAGGAAAATTTTGAGTAAAAATGAAATTATGTGTTTGGTTGAAAGGGAAAAATACAAAAAATAGGAAAATTGATATCAAATTTTTCTTACAACTTTCTCATGAGAAAAATCGTTTATCTTTAAATTTTCTTTTCCTCACTTTTTTTCCTTTACTAAACGGAGCCTAATAAAAAAAGGTTAAACAATTTCCATCATCTGTGGTTCAGATTTCATGTGGTGTATATCCGAAAGCTTCGACCCTATTTCACCTGCATAAATGGTGAAGTTATGATTATTTTCTTGGGACAATTATAGAAAAAGATCCCTATTTGTATCACTTTTTCAGATGACATCATTTTATTTTGTTTTCACACTTAAACACATTCATGTTTTTGCCGTTTTAAATTAAACACCCTTCGTAATTTTAAAAACTTTAGGAGTAAGATTGAAAATGCAAAAAATACAATTCAACCCCTCATCTTCCTCCTCCACCAGTAGTGGTAGAGGAGGAGGGAGGAGAAGGTGACGGTGGTGGTGGAGGAGGGGGTGGTGGTGGAGGAGAAGGAGAAGGAGAAGGAGGGAGGAGGAGGTGGCGGTAGTGGTGGAGTGGTGGTGGTGGTGGAGGAGGAAGATGAGGGGTTGGATTGCATTTTTTGCATTTTCAATCTGACCCCTAAAGTTTTTAAAATTACAAAGGATCTCTAATTGAAAACGGCAAAAACATGAAGGTGTTTTAGTGTGAAAACAAAACGGAGGGGTGTCATCTGAAAAAAGTGATACAGATAGGGGTCTTTTTCTGTAATTGCCCCTTGTTGTTAAGATATTGATAGTTCACCTAGGAATCAAGAATAGAATCCAAACTAGTCTAATTACTATATACTATTGCTAAGTTCTTGGAAACTGTTAAATAGAAACAGCATTGGCTAGGAATTCAAGTAGTATAGTATTAGCTATTTGATAAAGTGTGCACATCCATGTTCTAATGATCCTGTATGCTTAGCCCGTATTTCATTTGTATTCAAAAAATGGAAGTTGTGTAAAGGTATATATGTACCCTGGACATTGCCATTCATTCATCAAACCAGTCCCCAGTTCCTTCTGTCCGCAATGGTCGGACCTCCTCATCGCCTCCTTCTCCTTCTCGTCTTCATATCCGTGACATGGCCTGTCCCGAAATGTGATGCTCAGAAAAGTCATTGCCCTGATTCTAATATCACATATGAGAATCCAAGCTTGAAAAAAGCCTACGTTAGACTTCAGGCATGGAAGGAAGCGATGCTATCTGACCCGTTCAACTTTACTGCCAACTGGAATGGTCCCGACATGTGTGACTACCGGGGTGTTTTTTGCGCTCAGTTGTTGAAAAATAATACCCAGAGAGTTGTGGCTGGTATTGATCTTAACCATGCTGACATTGCTGGATATCTTCCCACGGAATTAGGCCTTGGCTCTTTTTCATATCAATACTAATAGGTTCTGCTGCACCGATCCCAAGTCATTCAAACGGATGAAGGTCCTTCATGAGCTGGATTTGAGTAACAATAGGTTTGTAGGTCCTTTCCCGGAAGTGGTTCTTCACTTGAAGTCTTTGAATTTTTGGATCCTCGGGTCAACGAGTTTGAAGGGGCTATACCTTATGGCCTTTTCCACGCACCATGCGATGCCCTATTTTTGAACCACAACAGGTTTCAGTCTGGCATCCCTGGAAATATTGGGAACTCACCAGTGTCGGTTCTTGTCATAGCAAACAACAACTTTGGCGGGTTCCTCCCAGCAAGCGTTGGGAAAATGGGTACGCTGAATGAGATCATTTTGATGAATGACAACATCTCTGATTGCCTACCAGATCAAATTAGCTTGTTGAAAGAAGTGGAGGTGGAAGTGGAGGTGGAGGTGGAGGAGGAGGGTGGTGGTGGATGAGGAGGGTGGTGGTGGAGTGGTGATGGAGGAGGGAGGTGGTGGTGGAGGTGGGTGATGGTGGAGGAGGGGGTGGATGAGGGGTTGGATTGTATTTTTTGTATTTTTAATCTGACCCTTAAAGTTTTTAAAAGTACAAAGGGTGTGTAATTGAAAACGGTAAAAGCATGAAGGTATTTAAGTGTGAAAATAAAACGGAAGGGTGCTATCTGGAAAAAGTGGTACAGATAGGGATTTTTTTCTGTAATTGCCCCTAAATTATAAAATTGAACTATTTTCCTTCCAAGAATATGTGTAAATTTACTATTAACTTAATGAAATGTTTAACGCATACTTAACTATTCACGACCGTCAAATTTGAAACAATGAACAACTTTTCCAAAGAATGGTCTCAACCAATATAACGTCTCTATAATGCTATATCACAATGTTCAACATCATGAGAGAAAAAAAAATCATAGATCACATCAGCCCAGCTTTGTAATCTACTTAACTGAAAAATCTTGAAACTATCAAATTAACAACATGAAAACAACCAGTTCGGGAACCCTCAAAAACTCATAGCTTGCTCATTTACCGACTAAACAACATTTTCAAATGACAAAAATATAAACATAAACAAACAAAACAAAATTCACATTCTTCTTTTTTCTTTCCAATTCTCATTTCCATCAACTGAAATTCACATGACTGAAACACATGACTGTAATTGGCACCTCACACCAGAATTCAGAATCATTCAACCTAATCAAGTTGAAATCACACCAGTAATTGTAAGACAAATAGATGCAATTCGAAAGCAGGAAAGACTCACAGTAGAAAAAATGTTACTGGTGTAAGAAATGAGCATACAAGTCTTCCTAACAGCACCATCCCAAACAATCACGCACTTTATAAACCAAGAAGCACTCATCTCCACGAAAATGGGGAACTCAAAGCTCAATTCACTCCTCAACCTCCAATTACTCAAAACCTGCTCAACAACGCACCACTTCTCAATTCAGCATAATCCAAAAACCCTAACAAAACCTTTTGAAGCAACCCACTTCGCGAAAAATCCAAACTTTGAAGTAAAGCAAGCCTATTTAGACAAAAAGGATTGGACTTGAAGAGCAAAGGCAGAAATATATTGAGAAAAAAGAGATCTTTTTGTGTGGATTGAATGGGGTGAGGGTGACGTATGTTTAGCTAATCTAATGCAGTAAAGCTTGGTTTATATACTAAGTTTTTATGAAACATGCTAAGTTTTAAGTTTTACAAATAAACGTCTATAAAAGAACAACAATAATTTAAAAATATCCTCTCAAAATGATGTAAATTAACTCATCAAAAAATTTCATTAAGAATTTTTTTTCTTCTATTGAGGATATTTCAACGCAAATATTTTAGCCCTACCTAATTCCGAATCCTGGCTCCGCCCTTGCTCCACAACCATCATACACATCTCGACTGCCTCCAACTCCTCCACCCCATCCCCACCTTCACCATCATATTCTCCTCCACCACGTCCATCCCCTCCTCCACCTTCATACTCATCCCGCCATCTCCATCCCCAACAAGAAAGTGCACCGCTTCACCTCCGCCTCCGCCCCACCGATCGCGACTCCTCCTTGTCACGAGCATGAGAAACCAGGTTACTGTGTGATTTTCTGGATACATAATTTATATGTTTTTATCTTCGTCTCATTTTTACCACAAATATGAATTCATTTTTCACTGGTAAAAATGTCTACAACTACCACTTAGGCCATCCTTAATGCTTCCTTGAATTTAAGATCATTGCTGCAATCTTTTCAATTTTCTCTGTTACTGGGCCTTTGAATAAAGATTGGGTCAAGCATGACTGTGAAAATTTAAGCTTGCACAATCTTAAATGTGATCAACCATGGTGCAATTATATATAAAAATATGATGATCAAACTGACAAACATTATATAATAAACATTTTCTTTCCCGATGATGATATTTATTTTAAGATCATGGCCATGAACAATTTTTTTAGAAAAGATTGTTAGATCAAAAAAGGCAAAGAATATCTTTTTAAAAGATCATAGCAAATGATGCACTTAATTTTGAAAATTGCATCTCTTAGGATCGTTAATATTTTCAGGTATAAATAAATATAATTATGTAACATGGCCAAGATAAATGTTCCTAGCGCTAAAAATGTCAAATTTATGAATGAAAATACTTAATGCGAACTATTTAAAATGATGTATTTCAACCACTCATATAGAAATGGAACTGCGAACGGATCTCGATGATAATTTGGTTATCAGTCGATTTTAGAAAATAATTAGGAATACTCAACCACACATGAACGTAGAGAGGTTCTAAGATAAAAATCGTTTCGGGTACTACTTCATCAAATCATATCAATTACTAGATTGTAAATTTCTGAATATAAATAGATGTAAAGTTGGGATGTTACATACTTTAGCTGTGAGCATATGAATAATAACTGTGAATAGATTCTTGATAAAGAACCGCATCTTATTTTTTGTGGCCTGTCTGCACAAACATCTAGATCAGTGTGTCTCATATACCATCACACTAGATCGATCGACACACATCACAAGTCAATCAGTTCTAGTCTATCGTATGATAGCCTTAGATCCAATGTCAGAGTATGAAACACTATATTGTAGATACTCACGCAAGACTAATCTACCAAAATTGTATTTGAAGCTAAACGAAAGATTTGATAACCTGGTTTGGTTCTTTTAAAACATAGTGCACTACACCAATCTGCTTAATTATCGTTCAGGAATTAGCGTCCAACCAACCATGGACGCTACTTTGCGTCCACCTTTGGATTGACGCTAACTCATGAATGCTGATTTACGTGGGAATATTTGGCAAAATAGCGTTCATTTAGCGACCACGTGGTCGCTACCTTTATTTAATATTACATATTTTGAAAAATTAAATTCATTTATTTTTTTAACAAAAATAGAATTAATATTAGCGACCATGTGGACGCAAATATTTATTTTAAAAGAAAATACAATTAATATAGCGACCACGTGGACACAAATTAGCTTTATAAATTTTTTTTATTGATCATCGTGGTTTACATCTTTCTCATACATAGTTTCATCATATATGGTGATAGTACACATCAAATTATCATAATATTTAAAAAAACAAAAAATCGCATTCTTTCACCATATTGTCCTTTATAAACCCTTTCCACTCACGAGTAAAATATAAATCTTCACCCTCCTCTGACAAAGTAACTCTCCAAGTTTTTTCTCTTGGACCTATCAAGTTACCAAAATGGATTTTTTCATACCAAGAAAAGGTATAAACTCCTGTGGTATCAACTACACTAAAAAATTAAAATGGTCAAATCTCATATAATCACAATACTTATTATAAATATATAAAATAAATTTATCATTTTCTCGGAACTGTGTTGTGTAATATACACCTTGAAAAACTCCGAAAGATTATCTTCTCTATCCATCTATCTAATTTTCTCACTCGAAAGTTATAGTAAAATCCATATCGAAGGATGATTTATATAGACTGGTAATTTATATTTTTAAAATTTTTTGGAACTATTTAGCGACCATGTGGACGCCATTATTTACTTCCACCGACACATGGACGCTAAGTTGAATAATTCATATTTTTAAAATTTTTTAGGAACTATTTAGCGACCACATGGACGCTAAATAGAATCTTCCCGATACATAAGCGTCCATGTGGTCGTAGACTAATTTTATATTCAAACATATAAATAAAAATTCAATTACGTAGCATCCACATGGACGTTAATGTGTCGGGAAGATGTCATTTAGCGTCCACGTGGACGCTAACTGTGTCGGTGGAAGTAAAAAATTCAGTCCATAAATAACAATAATGTGCATCATCTTTCAAACATCCATTCTCACAATCTACACAATCCAAAATATAAATCGTCTTTTTTAGTTAAGCTCTGCGGTTGAAATATTTGATTCACATCAAACTTGTAAGTATATAATACTTTTGCTATTTTATTTATGTTTATTATTATATTATTGTTTGTTAGTTATTAATTTTTGGTATTATTAATATTTTACGGTTAATATAATAAGAAAATGTGTGAGTGGAGGTACGTGCATCTTATTGGTGGGTTATATAACAACGAATTTATCGTTGGGGTTGAACAATTTATCGAGTTTTGCACGTCTATGTCCACCTATAATGTAGATAATCCGAGCTTGCGTTATAGGCGATTTCTTCCTCCATATGAGGTGAATTGTCATCTACTATCTAAAGTATTTGTAGCAAATTATCACAAGTGAAGGACATATTGAGAGACGAACGAAATGTATGATGTATTACTGGATGAGTCTAGACAATACGAATGCGGTCCCAGCAATATCAGCCGAATGATTATGTGATGACGGAAAATATCGAGGCACCACATATTCCGCAATATAATGATTTTCAAAATATGCAGCATACAGATTTGGTGTGCAACCTAATGTCGACGACATCGGGCAAAATGAAGGCCCATCACACACAAATCCTTTTTCCGAGCTACCTAATTCTGAAGCACAACGAATGTACGACATGTTAGACGTTACCAACAGGCTATGGTCTGGTTGCGATATCAGTCAGTTGGCAATTGCGACTAAGATGCTAAGTCTCAAGTCCAAACTTCGACTGACCGAGCGAGGATACGATATGATTTCAGATTATGCGAGACACATTTCACACCCTGATACAACACTATCAAAATCATTTTATGACACTAAAAAATTGTTGGAGGGTCTTGGGCTGCCGTTCGAAACAATTGACTGCTGCAGAAACTATTGTATGATCTATTTGGTGTGCAGATGCAAGACATTTCAGCACCCGAGATAAAAACAAGTTAAGACAAAGCTGATATCATTTTCATGTATGTTTTATTTGCCCATAACTCAACGTTTGCAAAGACTATATGCTTCTAAGGTGACTGCATCACACATGCGTTGGCACTTCAGCACGTCGAAGAAGATGGTGTAATGCGTCATCCTTCTGATAAAGAGGTAAGGTGCATCCTGATTTTGCTTCAGAGGGTAGAAATATACGATTGAGATTATCTACTGATGGGTTTAATCCACTTGGGGCTTCAGGATAACAATAGTCATCTTGGCCAGTTATTTTGACACCGTACAACCTTCCCCCATCCATGTGTGTGCGGAACAGCGTATAATGGAATCACAATTTTGCCATTGATTTTACCAATATGTAAGTCTTTAATTATCTAAATTAATATGTATATTTTAATACATGCAAAACTTTATTATCTATTAATTAGTGTTTGACGCGCAGGCCGATAGTTCAGAACAATCAATTGACAACAACATCCAAACTTTAGCGAGTGGACCCTCTAGAGTTGTTAGGACTTATCCTTGGTATGTGGTGAATTGTTATCATCTCCACAAAAAGACGCATTCATCAATGAGAGCTACAAACTGCAGTGGAATTTGTGTATTGGGACAAACATTTGACACCGACGAAGAGGACTATTACAGAGTTCTGGATGAAATTATTGAACGGGACTATGTATCTCCAACGGTGAAGCGGTCTGTAATATTTAGTTGCTCGTGGTTTGATACTAAAAATAGGGTAGTGACTCGCGTGCATCCTCAGATGAAGATGGCCGACGTCAACCGACGCAAGAAAAATGGTCATCAAGGATTGTTACATATTCGCACACCTGACATCTCAAGTGTATTTCATTGAATATCCAAAGACAAAGCGACAACATGGTGATTGGTTAGGAGTATGTAAATTGAAATCTCGTGTATGGTCTGAAGAGGGTGTTGAAAGTTCGGATCACCGCATTATAGTTCCCACTACATCAAACTGGCAGTTTAGCGACCACCACTTAGCGGCCAGGCATAGATGGCGCTATTTTGCGACAACATGGACGCAGAAAACAATATGGACGATAGTTTTGGTGCCAAAATTTTTCAGAAAATTTTAGCGACCACGTGATCACTAACAATGGAGGAAAATTTTTATGCCAAAAGTTTGCGACCATGTGGTCGCTAATGTTATTTTTTAAATTTATATTAATGTTTATTTATTTTTCTTAAATATATAATAACATTAACGACAATGTGGTCACTAAGGGTGGAGGAAAAAATTTTGGCACCACAGTTTGCGACCACATGGTCGCTAATATTAATTTATTTATTTATTTTTACCAATTCATAAATATTGTTTATTTATTTTTCTTAAATATATAATAACCTAAGCGACCACATGGTCGCTAATGATTGCAGAAAATCAACACTTAACAAAATTTCGACTATGTAATATTTTGTATGAACTATTAGCGACCACGTGATCACTAATGTAATTTAATTTATTTAAAAAATAATTATTGCGACTACATGGTCGCTAATTAGGGACCATGTGGTCACTAGGTTCTTATCTGATTTTTCGTATTTTTCTCCTTTTAAGCCTTTTAATATATGAATCATTCTCTGGGCCCAACATATGATTCGTAGAATTTTGAAGCTCCTTCACGACAGATTTTATTTCGCCTCCATCGGATCAACGATGCATATTCTAGAAGCATTTAATGTGTTGAGCAACATGGGTCATCTTTTATAAGCATTCTAATGTGTGCTTCGAATGCTTCTAAAAGATGGATCGTTGATCCAAAAATGACGAAACAAAATCTGCCTTCAAGGTGCTTCAAAATGCTACGATTCATATGTTGGGCCGAAAGAATGATTCATATATTAAAAGGCTCAAAACGAGAAAAAACACAAAAACTCAAATTAGAAGCTAGCGACCACGTTTAGGGATGACAATTTGACCCGCGGACCTGCGACCCACGTCCCGCCTTGCCCCGCCCCGCCCCGCAAGCCAAATGGGGCAGATCCAATTCAGACAAATTTTGACCTGCCCTACCCGCGGCAAGTCCAGTTCATCTCATCGACCTGCACCTCGCCCCGCACCTCAATGTTGATTAGTTGTTATATGACCTTTACCAATTCAAAAATTCATTTTTAATTCGTTACAAGTCCGTTTTTGATGTTCTATATACCATTATAAAGCTGATTCAATTATCTACAAATCACTAGCT
>JAWWMW010077815.1:0-13260 GCA_035048345.1 Echeveria elegans
ACAAGAGCGGATACACTTTAAACACCTTAGTCCTTACACCTGCAAGAGGAAGAGGAAGAAATAACAAACTCTTATACATAAGTAGGAAGAATAAAGAACTTCCACACATAATCGGAAAAATAATGTCATCGGTGGAGTTTGAACCATTGAACTTGGAGTTACGAAGCCAAGTGTTCACCACTTGAACCTTAATTGACATTAAAATATTAGTTAGAAATAACAAAGTTGAAGTAGAAGTGACAAAATAATCCATTTAGGTAAATGGATTACTAAAATCCATTAAGAATTTGTTAAACGGATTAATGAAATACATTAGCAAATATAAATGGATTAATGAAATCTGTTGGATTAAATAGATTTAAATAGATGAAATCCATTGGATTAAATGGTCCAATCCATTTAATTTGTTTATACTAAATGGATTAAATGGTCTAGACCATTTAAAATCCAATCCGTTTAAAATCCATCCATAATTTACCCAATCCATCTATTTTGCCACCTCTAAGTTGAAGATATGTCCAACCCCAAAATGACACAGCTTAACAAACAATGAAACAGATGATCATTTTTGAGTAATGTTATGTCCTTCTGTTCTGTTCTAGAATCTTATGGCGTCTTAAATCAACCCAATTTAACAAATCACCAAATAAAAAAGAAGAAACAACAGTGATGGTCCGCTGATTGAGGATTCAATCATGAATTCTTAGGATCATAGATTCAAATCCCACTTCATCATATTTCTCACATTTTTTGAGGTTTTTGTACCTTTCTTTTATGGAGTTTTTTTATCCCCTCTATCGTAAAATTTGTTGATATTGCTTTGTCTGCATGCCAATGAGTTGCTGAAATGCATTGTAATGCTCGTGAGATATTCATATGATCATAAAAAGATGTGATGGAGCGTAGAGTGCTTCACATCTATAAATGTATTATATATATACTAGTGGTCCATCCGTCGTTCCGACGGGATTGCGGGGGAACAGACGCTTGTTGGAACGTGGGATGATTTTTTGAGAAGGTCATTCTCACTTTCGAGAATTTAATTTTTTCACGTGTCTCCATTCGATTCCCCTCAAACTTCCTAACATTTTCCACTCTACATTTAAATTTTAAATGATCGGGTCTGCGTAGTCTGTGTAGATTTAACTTAACAACTTAAAGCCATGGGCAAAATTTTGGGTTTGAATTGTTGAATTTGACCGGTAAGAAATATATGCCTCTTTAAGAAATGTCTGCACGTTATTCTTTGGTAAAAGGCGAAAGAATAGTTGGATACGCAAGCATTGTAAGACTGCGTGAGAGATTTAAATGTGTGGACACTGGACATGGTTTATATAGAATAAATTTTTTAAATTTATAAAGTAATGTAAAGTGATGTAAGATAAAAAGTATTTTGAATCTGAACTTATTTTACAGCATATTTGACACTTGTAAATTAAATAAAACAAAAAATTCATATTTGAACATTCATCCATACCTCCGATCACTCCCTATTTCTATTATATAATAGATTTTTTTTTTTTTTGTTATCTTGTATCCATATAACTCGCAATCAAAAAACACCCTAAAAATCCGCCGATTTGACTCCCGTTTGTGTCCTCAATTTCGCCGAAAATCGCAAAGCTGTTCGACACCCGCACTTCGATTTGGTCAATTCTCGCTTTGAAGTTGTACTCAGAATCTGATTTTCAGCCATGGTACGATTCGATTTTGTAACTCTTTATTATGTTTGTTCGTTTTTTGAATTTGTGATCGGATATTGCACGAATGGTGATTAGGTAGTTGAAAGTTCGTAACTTGATCTGAAAATTGAGACTAGGGTTTGAATTGTTGTGGTTTGTGTATTTGATTGATTGAATGATGTGTTGATTATTGCAGGCTGGGAAGATTATCGCTAACTTGATTGTAATGGGGTCTGGAATTCTGGCTAGGGCATTTGTACAAGCTTATCGTCAAGCGATTGCAAGTATGTGTTCTTCTGTTGCATTTTCCCTTTAAACTGTGAGTGTAGGTTTTTTCGCATATATGTGTTTTTCGTGTAGTTGCATTTGGGGTCTGGATGGTTGAATTGGATTCAGCTTGATAATATATTGGAATTCCGATGTTTGTAAAAGGAAAAAATGGTGATAATTGGTACGGGTTTAAATTAGTTTCTAGCTGGGTCTGATTGGTTACACTCGTCTGACTTTAAATTCAAAGACTGGTCGTCAAAATAAGGAGTTGTTAGAGAGTTTTGCGACTGTAAAAGACAAATTTTTTTGTTACTGTTAGAAAAGACAAGGTTTTTGAATTAGATGGTGAATATATGTTGGTATTCGAACTCGTACATGTAAAGTAATAAGGAGAAGTATGATTTTGCTCGACTCTGAGTTAATATGTTGTCGGGGAAATCGTAGCTAGGTGTTTTCAGCTTTTCCTGACTCCTTAGTGATTCATAGCTGTTAATTAACTATGCCTATGCTTGAAATGACAAATTGGATTTCACTTTGGAAAATGTAAGGTTTTTGCTGCATATATGTACTCTTGGTTTGTGACCTCAAGACGACTGTAGATCGGTTCTGATGGCGATGGGTTCATAGTGGGATGATTTGGTATCTTTATGAACTCTATACAATTAAAATTTTGTTGATATCACCTCTTTAGTTTTAAATTTTTGCTACATGTTTAGTTTTAAAGAATTGTTACTGGTATAATCGCTGTGTTAAAATTATTTCTGAATGGGGAGATTTGGATTTTGAATGCGCATAACTTGTCCTAAAATTCAAAGTAAGGATACTGGATTACCGCTTGTCTGCGCAGAGTGTCCCGTGTCTATATTCCGCACTGCATCATAAATTTTATTAGTGTTATGCTTACATGTTTTGCCACTATCTAACTGCTGTTTATATAATCTTCATAGATGCCTCAAAGACTGGCGTCGCCCAAGAGGCAGTGAAAAACGCGGTGCGTGGGACCAAAACGTTAACCGAGCAAGAAGCACGACAGATCCTTGGAGTCTCTGAAAAAGCCACTTGGGAAGAAATTATGCAGGCAATCAAAATCCCTCTTGCTTTAACTTCTTTACATTTGTAAGTAACATTTCGTATCACACTTTACGGACAGGATGGACTAAAATCAAGAATGCTATCTGTGTGTCCAGAAATATAACACATTGTTTGAGAGAAACGCACAATGTGGGAGCTTTTACCTTCAATCGAAAGTGCACAGAGCAAAGGAGTGTTTAGAATCTGTCTACCAACCTGAAAACAAAAAGCCAGCTGATTGATGCTTTGACCAAGTAAGATGCAAGACTTTGCTATGTATTTCCAACTCAGAATTCGGTTGAAGGTCAGGTGACTAAGATTGCATGCTGCATGTATAGGTTGAACTTATCTCCTTAACAGGTTACCATGAATAAATGAGAAAGAAAAGTTCTCACCTACAAATGCAGCAGTGCTGCTATATTTCTTTGCAACCATACTCATTATTTTATTTCCCCACAGACGATAGTATAGTTATGCTTAAATGTTCGCAATGTTTTGCAACCATATACATTATTTTGGTTTCTCCGCTGCAGTTGTATTTGTGACGTCGCTCTTTTCTGCGCATATTATTTTTCTTACCTGCAAATGAAATTGTTTCATTATGGGGCACATATCTTGCGACTGAGATAACATGGGCATTTTGGTAGTTTCGGAGTTGAAACTTGATGTACCTGAAAATCTTGGTGTGTTTGGGAGTTAGTTTCATTGTTTCTACGTCAAAATGTATTGTATACAACATGGGTAAGAAACAAAGGAATAAAGTAAAGAAAACACTATCATCATCAAAATGGAGAAAGAAACTTAAAGTAAAGAATAAAAGGTGCGGCTGCTAAAGGCATATGATTTTTAATGAAGACTGTGTGCAACAGCATGGTCGTTGGTCTTATATTAAACTCCATCCTGGCTTGTTTGATTTGTAGCACATCTTTTTTTTTTTAAAAAAAGAGAGAGCATGAAAGATAAAATAAGATAAATATAGGTCAGACAGGAATAAAGTTCCAATGAGAGTGATATGTGACAGATAAAATATGAAAGAGAACTGCTTAAAATGAAAACAGTAAGAACAAAGGACGGTTCATTCTTTCGTAAGGCCAACTTCATACAGTAACTGTTTCATGTATTTCAACCTCAAATTTGAAGTCTGCGTCTAGCCTCACTGATCACTGCCATTTATTTGTACAATGTGTTTCAAACTAGCAAGTCACACTGTGTGAAAATACAAAGAATAATTAAATAAGATTTATAATTTGCTAAAACATTTCTGTTAATACTTTATGAATACTAAATGCCACAAAAGATTCGGGGTGAGTGTATTCACATTTTCACACTGTCATTCACTCATTCTAGGATGAGATGACAGAGTTATTTTATGTTTAATTTGGTTTGTGTAAAGATAATGGATGGAAAAAAGTAAAGAAAAATTATATTATATGTTTGATTGTTCAATAGAAAATTTAACAAATATTTCGTAAGTATTTACTCCTATAAACCTTCCATCAAAAGACTTGGCTTTCCGTTTCATTTTAATTCTCTTACATCCAACTAGAGAGTTTTAAAAGTTCTTTTTATTTTTTTATTTTCAAATAAAATCTTAATTAGAATAAATATTTCGTCATTAATTATTTCATAAAAATGACATTTTGAATTTAATATTGCGTATGTACAATAGATATAAGGGGCAATTATAAAAAAAAACTCATATCTGTACCACTTTTTTCAGATGACACCCCTCCATTTTGTTTTCACACTTAAACATCTTTATGTTTTTGCCATTTTCAATTAGACATCCTTTGTAAATTTAAAAACTTTTTGTAGTGGAGGAGGTGGAGGTGGTGGTGGAGGAGGAGGTGGTGGTAATGGTGGTAATGGAGGAGGTGGTGGAGGAGGAGTGGTGGTGGTGAAGAAGAAGGAGGGAGTGGTGGTGGAGGTGGAGGAGGAGGAGTGGTTGTGAGGGAGGGTGGTGGAGGAGGAGAATGAGGAGGGAGGAGGGAGTGGTGGTGGTGGTTAATCTGACTCCTAAAATTTTTAAAATTATAAAGGTGTCTAATTAAAAATGATAAAAATATAAAAATATTTGAGTGTGAAAATAAAACGAGTGGTTGTATCTAAAAAAATTAATATAGATATGGATTTTTTTTCTGTGTAATTGCCCTTAGATATAATTCCATTTCAACAAGTGTCCAAAAAGCTGGTATAGTAAAACTCTTGTACTCTGTTTTTGTCTCTTTCTAGGGCTCTCTGTACCACCGTCAATGGCATCTTCACTCCGCTTCACCATCACTCCGACCACCATTCCCAAAACCACCACAAACCCATCTCTCAAATCTACTCCAATCCTCGAATTCCCAATCTTTTTCAAACCCCATTTCACCTCCCACCAAAAAGCCGCCGCCTTTGCCCCAATTCACTCCTCTCACCGGCCATCATACATCCCTAATCACATCGACAATCCCAACTACGTCCGCATCTTTGACACTACTCTCCGTGATGGCGAACAGTCCCCAGGCGCCACTATGACACCAAAAGCAAAATCTAGACATTGCTCGGCAGCTAGCTAAGCTTGGTGTTGACATAATTGAAGCTGGGTTCCCTGCTTCATCGCCTATGGACTTTAAAGCGGTCGAAACAATTGCGAAAGACGTTGGGAATAGAATTGATGAAGATGGATATGTGCCGGTGATATGTGAATTAGCGAGATGTAATAAAGATGATATCTTGACTAGTTGGAACTTTCGGATATCACGCTCCAGAGTAATTTAAACTTCAAAACTTAAAAAGTTTTAAAACCATAAACCCTTGTTTTCATTAGTCCATCTGACTTATTTTTTCTTTCTTGTGTCGCAAGTCATCTGAAACTTTGAATATATGTTCTCAGGTACTCAATGGCTGGCCGGCTAACGCAAAAAAGCGACGTATACAGCTTTGGAGTTGTTAACAGGGAGGAAGCCAGTAGATCCTAGAATGCCACGAGGGCAGCAGAGCCTTGTGACATGGGTAACCTGCTACAGAAAAACTCCACTGCATTTTCCATTGTTATTTCTTTCGGTCATAGAAAAAGATGAGCTGAGCTGATCAACTGGCTTCAGTCTGTTCCTTTACTTAGCGGAAACAAAATCAAAGAATGCGTTGTCCCGAGGCTTGGAGGAAAATACCCTGCCAAAGGAGTCTCTAAGGTCATTTGTTTTTCCTTTTTCTTTTTCTTCTTCTGATTTTGTCTTTTCTTTTTCAAATTTTGCTGGCTTCTTCAGTATGGATGCTTTTTTTTTCCCTGGGTAGTTTGCGGCAGTGGCGGCCCTGTGCCGGCTGTGCGTGCAATTTGAAGCTGAGTACAGGCCGAATATGGCGATAGTGTTCAAAGCGCTGCTGTCACTTCGGAAGGTTCCCTACCCATCGCCTTATCGCGAATTCTAAATGATCAAAGGGCATCCATTTCGACAAAGAGAAATAGTACTCTTGTATAGTTAGCCAGTATGGCTTCAAGTACCCTGGTGCGCATTCCTCAGAGGCCATTTTGGTAGCTTGAGAAGTTGACATGCAAAATGAGAATTTGGCTTGTTCAAGGATTACAGCCTGCATAAGATGTTTGCACTGACCTGAAATCAGTCTTCGAGGGTTGAGAATTTTGAGACTGTGTATATTTATGGGGAAAGTAATACTGTCAAAAATTACATATATGGAGCATGTTATTCTCTTGGCGTCAATGCCTCTATGGTACAAAAATGTCAGTGAAAATGTTGGAATTTATATGCAGAGGGCACAAAGCTTGCGGTATAAATGACTGGTTTTGTTGACCAGAAATCAGTTATCGCTAACATCTGCACCTCAATCTCCTAGGACGCTTGGAAATCGGGAGCAGACCTCAAATTGCAACAGAGATGTATATGGATTATTATCTTCTTCTTTTTTGTTTTGAAGGAGATGCGGCACTGACCCGTTTCACGTTTTACTATATCCCCTCTGCTTGCTCTCTGTCCAATGAAAAGAATTTGCTCGATATTTGTCCTGAAATGGAGACGCGTGCAATGCTTAGCGAAAATAAACTGATACCTATTAAATAATGACAGCAGCTTACATGTATAGAAGAGAGTTCATCATCAGTTAAATGTTTACAATCCACATATAGGTAAGCATTTTCATCTTGATTGGGCAAAACAAGATGAGCAACATGATATTGGGTACGAGTGACTCACTCCTTGTATAACTTTAGATTGGTAAAAGTGGCTTCCTCTCATCATTTCCAACAAAATGAGTCGCCTGAAGGGTCAGAAACAGATGGAATATTAGTCTGTATATATGCACAGCGAGATACAGAGTTGTTACAAAGTGAGGCAAAAATAAAATTGAAATCGAAAGTAGAAACCTCTTCGTTTGCTCCTGCTGTCATATTTACAAATGAATCTTTGGATCTGAGAGGCATAGTCAACAAAGAATGTTGTCAATAAATGGTGAAGAAGGCTTCTCCAAAATATAAGACAATATTATTAGTCTTGATTCAACTCGGCAGCCAAACTGTTGTTTTGAAGCAATGCATGCAAATAAAGGTCAAAATGAGTTTATTACTGACAACAAATCAAGTCCGACAAAATGATGTTGGTTATCTTGTCTTCACAAGGATAACATATCATGACAGCAAAAGTACCTTAGTTTATCATTCATCTCTATATTTTCTAGCTTTCCATTCTGATGCTCGGCTTTGCCTTTTGAAAGAGAAGAGAAGAACTGTGGATAAAAAAAGCCAAGCAAATGGTCATACAAAGATGGAAGACGGCACAAGTTATATATTTACACAGGCGTGCATGACTGTTTACCTGATGCATCGAGATGAAGACTATAGTTATTCCTAACAAGAAGTTTATAGTCAACGTATGACCAAATAGTACAGCTGATGCTATTCCCGTAAATATTGTAGCTACTGTTGATGAATATTTCTTCAAAATTGCATCTGAATTGCAAAATATGGAACAGAGTATCAGCCAAGCTTCTGAATCGTTGATCTGGCACGAGTTCATGTTCAATACTTTGATAGTTAGATGTCAAAGAACAAACGTATTCATTATGTTTGTACAATCTTGTAAAAACGTTTTCTGCCAAAGCTGCTAATATTACGGATTACAAATTTAGGGTGGTCGTATATATCACAATACAAACAAACTCTTTATGGCCAAATGTCTGAGCAGCCATATTTGACAACTAGAGTTACTAGTCCCATAATAAGATGCTTGAGTATAATTACTGTTCCAACGATATAAGTAAAACAAACAAAAAATAGTGACTGACCGGCATATTTGAAGAAAAATGATGAAAGGATTCCTTGGGCTGCATTGTTGGCTATTAAGAACATGGTCGCCCTCGAGTGCCCTCGAAGGATGTCCAAGTGGTCGGGGCCTGAAGAAATGAGGATAAAATCAGCCATCACTTTGCAAATGACTATATTATTATGAACATCCTAAAAGGCAGCGTCCCCAAGTATTTATAAGTACATAAGAAATGCGCACGTTTCATGACCAAAACTATAGACATTAAGGTGAAGCGGAAACAATTGTCTCTTTAAAACTAAACAATATCCTAATAATGAAATAGAAACCATCCAATTTCGCTAGTTTTATAGGCTTATGGAAATCTTAAATTTTCTTGCGTTTGTACCTTTAAAAAGAGCCATTCCCAGAATCCCTAAGAAATTGAAAATGGCCCCATATCCATATAAGAATAGATTCTGCAATGAATTATATCAAACTAAATATAAGTTTCAAACTACAATTACAGCAAAAAAAGAAGGAAAAAAAAACCAGGACCGCTAACTATAAGAAGAAGGTATTACCTGAAGGTATATGCTAGTATCATACTGACTTTTCAAAGCATATTCATTGAACACAGATGCCATTGATGGAACCGTTACCTGCACAACAAAGGCTTTAATAAGATCGGACATGCTGATGCTGATATAGGTAAATTTCAAATTCAACTTCAACACCGTAGACAGAAAATCATTCCCAGAGAACATGATTAACACTTACGCAAATAAGCAACTTACAAAGATTACTGTATAGATATATGCGCCTGTTGCAACAGGGAGACCCAAGGCAGTTGTACCCTCAGGTAAAGAACGCATCTGATTTACACTAATTCCAATGAGCAGCAGCGCAAGAGCTTCCCACTATTGGAAAATAAATAGAAGTTCAGTTTGCAACCAGCTAAATCATGACATGTTTCACTACAAAAAGTGGAAGCTAGAGTATAAAGTAACCTGAATGACGGAAAATTTGCGCCTCATCATTATCTTTAACAAAAGAGCGATAACCAAAACCTGAATATTAAACAGTCAGGTTTATTAGTGCGTCAAAGGTGTTGCTATCATTATTAGCAAATATTTCCGAAAAAAATGAATAAGAAAATATAATTAAACAAGTAAGGCATTCGGGGCATATTATTTGGAGTGGTTTTCGAAGCATGTACAATTTCAGAAACATCATCTCCCCAACCGTGAAGGAGGCCATACACATAACAATTTACAATTTACAATTGATTAACCTTCATGTATCAGCCATCTTATGTAATAAATAAAATTGCCGTTAGATACTGAAAAATGGAATACCTTTAGATTGCTCAGCATTTTAACAGTGGCGGGATTGAAATACAGCTGCATGTGACAGAAAATCAGAATAAAATTAGTATTTCTTGAGACTTCATTAAGATAGTGCAGTGACTATGAATACAATGATTGACTCGTGATAAGGATTCTCAGGTTGTCCTACTGAAATATAAACCCTCATAGTTTCCTACCTAACTATGAACCACCTCTTCAGATTAAATCAATAGTGAACAGTCAAAAAGGATTCTGAACCAAGACTCATGATAAATCAATACACTAAATATACTTCAAACAAGGTTTTCTATTTTTTTCTAGTAGAACTGGGAAACATTAAGTTCACACAAAAGAGGCGCTGCCATTCTTAGGAGTAAGGGAATGATATTAATTGAACACACAAAGATAATAAAATATATTGTTTCTTTTGTTGACTTCAATATGGAATGAGGATTAATTTGAAGTTGTTCCAACTTAGTCATTGGCACTCACCCTATGCCTTCCAATTTACTCATGTTGAAAGACTATTCAAAACATAATAGGGTAAAATACATGTTGACGAAGCAGTGACTGAAAATCTAGCACATGAAGCCGCCATTGGGGTTGCTTCATGACTTAGGAAAGTTTTACAAATAAACTAAATGAATATAATGTATATATGGCACACTGATACCATATTGTGCATTTATTTTTAGTAATGGACATCAATTGACAGCTGCTTACCTGCATAGTGAACTTTAGATAGTTGTTGATCGCATAAAGAAATGCTGGGACAGCAAGAAGAACATTTTTACGAGCTGCCTGCAGTACAGCATTTCACTGCATGTTAAACTCACTACACACAAGCACATTACAAAGCATCGATACTTATAATGAGGTTTCAGGCATGCCAAACACCAGATCGCCGAAGTTTTAATCCCCAAACAAGAGTATAAATGCAATACTAGAAAACATGTACCAGCACAAAATTGGAAACTGAGAGGAGTGGCTTCTCTCCAATTTTCTGGTTCCTAGCCTGCAATTTGTAGAACTGAATCAGGCAATCAGCCAAATACCAATTTCGAAAGGAAACCCACAGAGAAGGCCCACATATTGTTGGACAGCTCTACTGGTCATCTGTGTCACCACAATGTGACTGACAAATCCACATTTCAGTTGTAGAATCTACATGTGCAGAGTTAACAAATCTGAAATGGAATTTAAGTAAAGTAAGATAAGGTCACCTGGATCAGAAGCATAACAATAGCAAAAACAACTTTAGCAGCCTCTGTCAAGAAGTTTACACTGATTGGGCTGAAACTGAATTTTCCATCAACCTTGGACATATAAACCAATATCGGCTGCACAAAAAATATCCAATTCAACCTAAGTTATGTAGTTTGAAAATTCAAATCGCAAATACATACTAAGCATTGTCTATACGAGCAGACAAGTTCACTAGATACGATTGAGGAGTCATAGACTCATAAATCAAACAATTACCTGGAAACCAACCAACGCACAGTCACCAACAACAAGTAACACATTAAGAACCCGCTGCTTTGACGAAACTTTATTCCCGTGTCTGTCATAAGCCTTAGAAACAGTTCTGGTTGTAGGCGATAGCAATTTCGACTTGCATACACTACACTCAACCATCCCTCTCCTCGTCAGCAGGTATCCAAAATACCTACCAGTTACAATGTTGAATCGAATCCTCAACCAACAATCCCTATATGAAAAACACCAACTACATTCAACCAACACACCCTTAAAAAAGAGAAAACTCAGCAAAAAATTCCGTACTGCATAGTTATGTGCAATGTAATGAAACTTAATGTCCTCTTGCTCTTGCAAAATTAATGCACTCAATGATAAAACCTGAACTTCAACAATCCCAATTCCCAACCAACTACCACCATAACAAATGCACACTGCATTTTCACACAACTCAGATCCATTCAACTTTCAACCTAATCCCAAATTAATAAATATCACAATAACAGATCAAATAAAACAACCTCCATTTCAACAACCACTACAACTCTTACAACACCAATCCAATGGATCAAAATCAAATCTCAACATCAATAATTCCAATTTCCAACAACACCAGATCTCACTCAGCCGCCAGCCAATTCAACAACCTAAACAAACAAGCACCTATTCCGCCACAAAATCCAGATCCTCCAAATCTCAAAAATCGAAATTGACGCAAAATCGAAATTGACGCAAATTCTTGCAGGGAAAGAGAGAGGGGGGGATCGTGAGATTTCGAGTTTGCTTTGATGTCATTGGTTGTTGAGGTGAGACAGAGTGATAGAGTGAACAAGCGGTGATGGTAATGTATATGACGGACGAATGGGAGAGTATGATTGTGGGAAGTCAAAGTTGGTTTTTGACTGGTGATGGTGCTGGTGAGAAGGAAGTTTGGTAATAGACTGTGAGGGGAGTGTTTGATTTGGGTTTTGAGGTAGCATGTTGGACACCTGATTAGAGTAGTATTAATGGGTTAATTAAAAAATTGAAAGTATTGAAATTATGCGATAGTTCATTTGGTTGAACAATTGTTTGTGAGAAACTCTTTCCAGCTGGAGGAGAGTTTTTTGTGTGAACAATTAGCAGATGCAAGCAAGCCGATGAGAGGTGAGCAAGTTCACCAGAAGAGAGGCTGCCACTAAGGATTTTCCAAATTGCATTTGTGTTATCCGACATTATTTATAGAAAGCTCATGTAACCCCAGTTTTTTTGTTGTCAGTAAGTGACCTGCGAGAAGCTCCCTTAATTCACTCTCTAGTTGAGAAGCGTAGTTATGTATTGTCCCAGCTATGCAACTGAGAATTGTGCAATCATGAATGATCACAGCCGCAAAGCCCCCCTTTGAATCTTGATGGCTCTATGAACCGTCGCACCATAAAATAAAACCAGGCACAGAATAAGAATCAGTCATGATGAGTTGGTTGATGCATTGGGTATTCATGGTTCTTAATTGCTTCAATAAGAACATCACCTTAAACTCGCAATGTTTAACCATCCATCCATCTTTGCCATGAACAAGAAGGTTTCTATTTTTCCATATGAGCCACGTACGCCCCAATTATAATCGTCGTCAGTTCGTCCATACTTCTATCGAGCAAGAAGTATCATAGCCAATCTGCAGGGGAGGATTCTCAAATATTTGGCTAGAAGATTTTTAGAGCCGTCCATAAGCTTAAAAGCTTCTACTCTACCAGCAGGTAAAGAGCATGTGATTTATAGTCTCTTCCTGGAAGCCACATTAGAAATATTTCAGCTCAATTTCACAGCCTTTGCGTCTCAGATTGTAGAAAACGCGTAGGGCATTGTGGTGCAGTGTCCATGCGAATATTTTTACTTTGTCCAGAATTTCTAATTTCCAAAGTCTACCCCATGCCTTTGTACATAACTTCAAATTGGAGGTTTCACCTGCAGAAGAATATGATGAAAATTTCCATTGAAGCGCTAGTAAATTGCCATTTGTATAGTATTTTCATCTATATGGTTGACTTGTGTCACCTCCTGTTAGACCTAAGTTGAAAATATCCAGAATGCTGCACACACTTTTCCAACCATAAGAGTCTGTTGATTTCGGCTTGGCTGCCAGTAAATTGGCATCCTTAAAATATTTTGCTTTAAAAATTCTGCTCAACAAAAGGT
>JAWWMW010077832.1:0-10006 GCA_035048345.1 Echeveria elegans
CGCATGCAGTGTCCGGTTGGAAAGTTGTTCATCCTTCCGATCGGATGACATGCACGACTTTTCTCGCGTCTTTCATCTCATCGGTGGAGAGCCGTGATGAGCGGACTGATGGTTTTGACATGCGGCTGGAATTGTGACGGCGACTCCTCCTCTGGACCGATTTCCCGTGCTACATGCAAGGCCCACAAAGGTTAGGGCTCGGTTCGTTCCAGACGGATCATTGTGGGTAAGGTTGGTTCGGCTACTATGGCCCTTGATGACGTGGCTTGGCGGGTCTCAATGGGTGGGCTTGGCTCGACTCCGGCGGCCCAAGAAGGGTCGGTGATCTTAATTATGCTTACTGTTTTCTTATTTGTTGTGTTAAGTCTTTAGTCCCACTTTGTGTGGTTAGTTGTTTTTCCCCCACAAGTCTGTGAGGGGGTGTTTTGATTCTTCCTACGGAAAGTTTGGTTATATGACCTAGAATAATTTCCACCATAACTCCTTGCGTGGAGCTATAGGTGCGGGTGTTTTCGTTCTGCTTATGGATGTAGTTCGTGTCTTGGTATGTGAATCTTTGATTGTTCTCGATGCATGATTTGGAGCTTCATCTTGAGCAGAGGGTCAAATGGATTTTCTTAGAGGTGTCAAATGGGCGGGTAGGGTAGGGTATGAGCGGATATGGAAGAGGGTATGTGTGTAGAGGGTAGAGGGTACAAAGGGGTAAAGATTTAGTGGGCGGGTATCAAAAGGGTAAGGGCGCCCTTTAATACCCTCTTTTTAAATTTTGACCAATCGGTCAACGTCGGTCAACAATGGTCAACGGACGGACCTCCGTCGGTCAACGGTTGTCAACACCGATCAACGCCGGTCAACAATGGTCAAATTGAAAAAAGGGTAATAAAAGGACAAATGAGCGGATAATGAACGCCCTTATTATAAGAGGGTATTAAAGGGTAAGAGTATTAAATGAATGAATATGAAAGAGTATTTTTGAGGCGGATATAGGATAGATAGAGGACAGGTAGAGGGCGAATGATATTTTGACACCTCTAGATTCTGTTTCATGGTGGTTGAACTGTATATGTTCCCACTTTTATTCCTCTCATATTGTATTGAGTCGTGTATTTCCTTGACTTTTATGTCATCAATCCATGAATCAAAAAGAAAAAGAGATAGGGACTCTTTGGTGTGCAAGTCCGACGGACTGTCCTTAAAATCCTGTAAACTTAAGGAAGAAAAGGCCAATACTCATACCCTACCACTTCCCTCATTTCCTGACATCTCTATCCATCAATCAAAGTTTGCATCAATAAACCAATAGAAAAGTTAGCACCAATAAACCAATCACAAACTCTAATGTAAACACATCCAATCCAAATACAAGGAAAGCACCAAAAAGTCTATGATAAACAATTGTGTTAAGAAGAACAAGGCACATCAGGATCAGCTCACAATTCACATTACATAAACCTCCTATTCTTGGAACCCCACCAACCACCTACCACTTTCACGTTCTCCATGCATTTTGAATCAAGCTCCATTGTCTTCGTACCATATCCTCTTTTCTTTTTGATTGCCCTCACACCTCACTTTATTGCACAAGTTGGCAACTTGGCTTCATTTAATATAGTGTAATAAAGTGTACACCATAGTGTCCCTATTAGAGCTCTAATGTGGTTGTGGGCCTTTCACATTCTTCTATATCAAGCAACAAACTCAATATCTCAATATTTTCACATTTTACATATTCAGCAATCAACAAACTCAGTATCTTTATATTCACATATTCAACACACTTCTCCATAAAAACGCATAACATATATATACTGCACAGGCCAATCCATTTCAAGGTATAGATATACTTATAATATACAAATATTCTCACATTTTATATATAATATATAAAAATCAAATGGAAACATTGAAGAAAAAAAAACGCACCAGCTAGACTAGAGGGAATAATACCAGCGGCAAGCTTCCCATTACGTGTAAAATGACTCATCATCCCAATCACAATCTCCACGTCAGAGCCACAAATGCAACCACACACACAGCGGCCAGCAATTCCATCACCGTGTTGTGGCTGCAGCACCGCCTTTTGATTTAGCAGCAATTCCCTCAGCAACTGAGGCCAGCTTCTGTAAGTTCAATCTTACCACTGTATCCGCAAACATCCTCGTATCCTCCCCTGTATTCCCTTCTGGAACATCCACTACATACGATTCCAAAACTATCGTCTTCCGCCTCCCCTCTCCTCCCTCCGCCTTGCATTCATGTACCGTAGTCACCGACCTGTAATATTTTTTTTTTTTCAAATGAGATACGTTCACTTGAATTGTCTCGCATGAAATAAAAGCGATTCATATAAATAACAAGAAATGAAAGCATATATCGAATTTTTACATAAGCTTTACAATTCCAAAATTTTAAATCTGAACCTGCTAGATTTATACCAAAATTTTAAATCAACTACATACCAAATTTATTTTCTTCAAAAAATAAAACTCTGCTGGATTTCTAACAGCTTCCACTCTCTTTTCTTAATTCATTTTACAAAATAAACATATAAAATAAACAAATGAAAATGAAAAAATCTGGGGAAAATATATGGAGAGGGACCTGTAATTGCGCAATCGGTGCTCGCCGCCGATGATGCTGAAACCGGTAACTCTCCGATCATCATCCAACACATCAAGCCTTTCGGTACTAGTAGCAGCAGGCAAGCCAGAAATAACATTAACATCGCGCGTGCATCCTACGCGCATCTCAAAACCATCTCTAACTCGACAACTCTTAATAAAATGTTTATAAACTTGCGGATTCTCAAACCTCCGTACGATCTGCCAAACGACGTCGGCCGGAGCGAATACGCGTTGCGCTAAAAGCGATGAACATTGCTTGCCTGATTGAAGCGTGTAAGTGTGAAATTCGTCGATGTGTTTGATCACTTCATCGAATTCGGATTTGGTTAGTCCGGCGGGGATCTTGAGGTGGTGGTCGGTTGTGAAAGTTAATGACATGGATTCGGCGGACATGGCGGGAGAGAGAGAGAAGGTGAGGGATTGGAGATGGAGAAGGAGGAGGATCAAGACTGGGTTTGGTTTAGCTGTGGGTTGAAAATATGAAGGAGGAGTAGGGGTATAATGGGAATTAGGGAATTTGATTTGTTTTATTGATTTTCTGGTATTTGGAGATTGTTGAAATGGAGGATTTTGGTTTCAAATGGAGAGAGGTGGCGGATTGAGAGGGAGCCACGTCGGTATGGAATGTGATGAGTGCTTGACACGTCATAAGTAGTACACCATCCACTTGTGTCAGATACTTATTTTTAATTTTCTTTTGAACTTTTTAGTGGAATGCATTTCTTTGTGCAAGAATATTTACATGGAAAATCAGATATCATTGTAATAGTTAATTTGATGAGAAAAATGGCTGGGAAATGCAAATTGACAAATTTTGTCATTAGCACCTCGCAGTAAAACTTTCCACTGAATTTTAAGTAACTTTTTTATTAACATTTTCTCACCTAATTTTTTAAAATTCCATCCATTAAACTTTAGTACTATCAGGATTCAAATCTGTGACGTATGATTTCTAGAATAGACATGATAACTCTGGTGTACACAACTAAACTTTAATGTCATGAGTGTTACTTGCAAGCGAAATTTCATAAACAGTCGATCACTTAGTGAATATTTCATCCTGTCATAGAGTAGGGTTGAATAATCTTTTAATAATGTGCTTTGATTCTGAAAGCATGAAAATTCGAGCAATGGAATAATTAAATAGAGCAAGTAAACACGGTTTGAAGTTTCAAAAGAGACAAAAAGATGTTTGTCTGTTCTCAAATTTCCGACCTTGGATCCATTCACATGCCTCATTCGAACTCTGTGAGCCAGCCCGGGTATGACTCTGGAGTTCCATTTCCTTGTCATCAAGTTTCAAGCTACAGCTATCACAGAAACTGCACAAAAACTACATGAAGATAGATGAACGCTCGGACCAACTGGCACCACCACTAACACCACTAATGCACTGACATTCGTGAGCTATCAATCAAGACAACACCGCCCCCATAAAGACGCCGCCTTACAAGGCGATAAAACTACACCTTAACACACAAAGTGTGAAGGGAAAGCTACTCCCTATGGGGAGGAAACCACACACCAATAAATTCATACAAGAATTTATGGTGAAAATTATTCAAGTCGTATAAACAACTTCCTCACCACGTGGGAAGAATCAAAAAGATAATACAGTTAAACTGAAGCAACAAACGAAAACTAAATAACATCAACCTTCGATTTCATCCATGAACCGGTTCTAACACCCTTCCGACTCCATATTCTGACTGTGACGGAAACGACCCACCATAGCTGCAAACCACACCATTCTTCACATAAACCGAACCGAGACGTCTGCCGATCCAAAGTTCCAGCTCCGTGCATGGACGCTTAGAGCACAGATCAATCCTGAAAACCACCAAGCATGCGACGATCCAACCAATCATACCCCAAATAAGCAGATCGGCGTTGAAACCATCCTCCACTTCCGATGTGGGGCACCGCGACAGATCCGGACCATCAGACTGAAGAGCCAAGACCCAAGACATCCAATGATGATAGCGTACATGCACAACGCCTCTCCGAAGTAGACCGTCCTCCACCGAAGCCACCAAAACCCAGAAAAGGCGATTGATGCGTGAACTGAGATCGGAGGATATATAATAAAACCAGGACTAATGAATCGAGGGGACTCCTAGGGGCAGAGGTAGTCACCTCCGTGGAGGAGAAGTCGGCCTCCACCCCCGGAGGAGAGCAGCAACGTTTGAAAATTCGGAGGGGAGCGTAGGTGAGAGAAAATTTTAGAGAGAACAGGGGGTTATCATCTCTTTCAATGATAATGGTTTTGCATTTGGGACAGTGGGAGTATTATTCTTTTTCTAACTACACTTTTGTTATTTATTTATGAAGAATATAATCATCATAATTGTACTTTGATTTAAGCAGTACATAAAATCTCTGAACTAACCTGCCAAGGCTATCTATATCTAGAATCTGAACTGAGTTCCCTAAACTAGCCAAATTAGCTAACACAACATCGAGAGAACCTAAAACATTTCCTTTCAATATTTTTCTTGTTGTGCAAGTTTGTCTACACTATATTCTTCGGAAAAGAGTTCTAGGAGACACTCAAATATTATCATGCAATCAAAATCTATTTAGACGTACGTAATAAATACATATTTTTATACCTTACTCATTCATGTTGATTCTAACATGTCAACATGTTGTACATAAATTATAAACACGTAAAATGCAATTATCATTTCGTTCTTCAAATATTTGTTGTGCTCCTCAAACCCAACTCATATTCCTCATCCAAGTTTCCAATGTGTCTAACCATTCTCAAAATTAGCTTGAGTGCCCGACCAGACAGAGAAATGCTTGAACATATGAACAAAACAACCCACACGGATTAAAAACAACAGAGAGATTCACGAATGCCCAAATTTCTACGCCATGGAATATGAATGTATCCTCCATTCCATTTGTGAAAGTCTCTGTAATGCCAAGGCGCCAACAGCATGAGAAATCACAACAAAAAAAACACACAAATATTAAATATTAAATATTGTGATGATCCAACGGCTTATGATTCGCATCTATCTTTGACCAAAGCCAAACACAGCCGTTAGATCTCTATCTACTTCTTCCTCTTCTTCTTCAATTTTCAACCCACCATCCCAACCAGCAGCTGAAAAAAAGAAGAAGAAGAAGAGCTCTCACTCACTTCAATCCGTCCATCCATCAATGGATCTTCGACCTCCATGCAATCTCTACACATCGATACCTCGAAATACTTCTCTATTCCGTCGGCTTCATTCTCCTCTAACCTACCAACCGTCTCACAAATCTTCCGTCACATCGGAGCTGCAATCAGCAGCAGCCAGCGTTGCTATTCGAACTAATGATGATCAGAATCAAGCCGTTCCGACACATAAGGTCACCGTGCACGACCGCTTCCGTGGCGTTACTCACCATTTCGTGGTTCCAGAGGTAAGCCTGAATTTTGAAGAAAATTATATTTAATTTGTTCTTAAATAAATAACATAACATCGCATTTTCATGTGTGAATTTATTTATACTAATTCAATAGTTTCATATATAATAACTACTATTAAATACTTGTATGTGTTTATGTATCCGTATGTATAGATGATTCCTTTGAGTTGCAGGATCAGTATATATTGCACACTGCTGAGGATCAGAAGATTACGCTTCCTTTCGCTTGCAGGCACGGTATTGCTTTCTCTATAAAGCCGATGCTTTTATTGGTATAGTTAGTAACAGTACATGTAGAGGGTTATTTTCTTGATTAAGTAATTTGTGTAAGATAAGTTTACATTATCCGTGTTTGTGGACACAACACAAAGTACTACTGCTGAAAATGCTGATGTTCTTTTGACAGGATGCTGCACCAGCTGTGCTGTACGAATCAAGTCAGGGGAGCTTAGACAGCCTGAAGCACTTGGAATCTCAGCCGAGTTGAAAGAACAGGCATGCATTGATTCGTGTACATCACTTTTTAATTTTATTTATATATGTCCTGGTTTGATTTAGTGAAATGATGTTTGTTGTGTGATCTGTTGCTGGCAGGGATATGCGCTTCTTTGTGTGGGATTCCCCATGACCGATCTCGAAGTTGAAACACAAGATGAGGATGAGGTACGAAAGTCCCAATGACAATTTGTTATACATCTCGATACTGACACTTGGCAGAAGATAGAGCTTGTGCGTCTCGATTGATTTTGCCGCATTACAGGTTTACTGGCTTCAGTTTGGGAGATACTTTGCTAGAGGACCGATTGTGAGTACTGCTGCACAAGTTTATTTACAATTTTTTTCTTCGTTGTACTGTTTTGTTCCGTTAGGCTATTCTTATATCTCCTGAAGTGTCAGTTCCGTAGTTTCATATCTTACACTGATGGGAAAGCCATACAATTTTGCCATTTCAGGAAAGAGATGACTATGCTCTAGAATTAGCCATGGGTGACGAGTGACGTCCATACCCAAATTGATCAAGTTTGAAGCTATGAGTAAATTTTTTAATCTGCCACAGCGGGTATTGGATATATTAGTTCCTAGTCATTGTCTGTTGCATTGAGTGCATTCATTTGTGAAAATATCATTTTGGTGGACTGGAACCGAAGAGCACAATGTATGCTTAGCTGGTGACATTTCTATGGAAGCCTCCTCATTTTGTATCACCATATCGTTGCAGATTCTTTTGGCGTACGTAATAGAAATGCCTTTTTTCTTTCTCATGAATTTACTTGGTTTCTTAATACTGTGACATGATATATCTGTATTCTGTTGAATTATGAAGTTCCATAACGAGCAGAGAAGAATACAGCTCCCAAAGTATTCAGTTTCAAACGAACAATACAAAACAAGTTTTAAATAGTCCTTATGTGTCCAGGTGGGAGGTAACTGGAAACTGGGGACAAAAAAAGGCAGGGCCTAAACATAAATAGGTACACGAGAAGGGGAGACTAGAAGTTGCTAATCTGAATAAAGCTCTCAAAACTGCTGGTTGAGAGCAACTGAGAAGATATGTTTAGTGCTGTCTTTTTGGTTAACGAATGAGAAATTTCTAGTGGCTCATATTCTTCCAAGAAAGTTGGAAATCAATTTGCATCAGGTCAAGCTTTGTCCGTGACTTGTAGAGAAAATGATCACCAACTTAAATCATTTTCCCACTTTCATTCATCTGGGCAACTTTAGCTAGCTTAATGCCATTTTGATCCGCACCTGACTCAACTAAAACATGATCACTTATTGGACACCAGCGCTGAATCCTATCACTGTTGTCAACTGTGGTATAGCCATGGCTTGCTGACTTCGGTAACTCCCTTAGCTGTTTTCTGCTTATGCAAAATTTCCTTATTGAAATGTATGAGAAGTAGGACGACGACGAAAGTTAGCTAAACAAGAGCAAGGTAGCTTTATGAGGTTAGTTTCAGTTTTAGTTGACTAATTGCTAGCCAACCCTTTAAGGCAAAGACCCCAACTATAACTCACATTATCATCGTCTACATTACCTGACTTTAATGGAACCAAGTGAATACCTATATTTATGTTCATGTGCAGACACAGCTTTCTCGACAATATAAAGCAACTTGAAAGTTTTATGATCTTTGTTAAAATTTCCATTTTTCAGGCAAGGACGAGTGGACATGGAGAACCCGAAGAACGGGCATGTTAACCAACGAGAGTGGAAGAAGAAGATGAATAAAATTTTGGGCATGTATGTAGAGAAGGTGAGATATTATCCTCGGAAAGCGATCAGGGCATTATGGAAGTTAGGCCATGATGATCCGAGGAGAGTCACTCATGCGCTGAAAGTTGGGATTTCATTAACGTTAGTTTCGCTTTTGTACCTGTTGGAGCCATTGTTTAAAGGGATCGATAAAAATGCCATTTGGGCTGTCATGACCGTGGTTGTAGTTCTTGAGTTCACTGCAGGTACTTTGCGAACAGTATTTAGCTTACACTGAACTGAACGACTCATTTTTTGTTTCCTAAATCTTGCTTAAGTTTTATATATCTTGTCTGTAGGGGCAACTTTGTGCAAAGGTCTGAATAGAGGACTGGGGACAATCCTTGCTGGATCTCTAGCATTTTTATTCGAGTTCATAGCAACTGAGTCAGGTCAAGTTTTTCGCGCTGTTTTCATTGGGTTAGCAGTTTTTATCATGGGTATGATGATATAAACAACTTTTCTTCAGTTCTCAATCTCAACATTTTTTTCTACTGAAAATGTGTGAACTCAGGAACCTTTTCTGTAACAACTTTTCGTTGCAGGTTCTGCAGCTACATACATGAGATTTATACCGTACATCAAGAAGAACTTCGATTATGGGGTAGTGATATTTCTGATAACTTTCAACCTCATCACTGCTTCAAGTTATAAAGTTGATAATGTCATAAACCTAGTCCATCAGAGATTCTACACTATTGCCATCGGCTGCGGTATTTGCTTACTGATGAGCCTTCTTATATTTCCAAACTGGTCCGGTGAGGCTCTTCATGACTCCACTGTAATAAAGTTCCAAGGCCTCGCCAAATCCATTGAAGGTATAAATTATCTCTATCTTACAAAACTTACTACATAGTCACCTTCTCTTGTTTTCCGATCATGAACAATATGTCCCATGATTGATCTGCAGCATGTGTGAGTGCCTACTTCAAGGATTCAGATCCTGGAGGGAAATTGGATGAGGCGTCCGAGGATTCTTTTTACATGGGTTACAAGGCTGTTCTTGACTCTAAATCCATCGACGAGACATTTGTATGTTTTAGAAAAATTCATTTTAGCCTGTAATATTCTGATCCAGTTTATCGAGTTCCTTTACATATCTTGTGTGGTAAACAGGCCTTGCATGCGAGTTGGGAGCCAAGGCACTCCAGTTACAGATTTCCTTGGCAACAATATGTCAAGATCGGAAATGTTCTTCGTCAGTTTGGCTATACAGCCGTGGCCTTGCATGGTTGTCTTCAGACAGAAATTCAAGTATGTTTCATGAAACATTTGGGAAGTATATACACATCACACATGTATAGAAACATATCCCAGAATTGAGTAACATTTTACTTGGGATGTCCGCAGGCACCGAATCGTGTACGTGTTCTTTTCAAGGGTCCATGTATCAGAGTGGCTGGAGAAGTGTGTAAAGTCCTCCGGGAGCTAGCTCAAAGCATAAGAACCCAACGGCATTGCTCACCCGAGCTTCTCTCAGACCACCTCCATGAAGCGCTACACGATTTAAACAAGGCCATCAAGTCCCAGCCTAGACTCTTCTTAGGTACCAACAGCCACCACCGCCACCAGAACATGCTAGCCTTGGCTGCAGCCACGGCCACAGCAAAGCAAGAAAAAGGATCAAACTTTCCTCAACCGGTTTCCTTGTCAAGTGTCAAAACTGAAAGCTCAGCCTTGGTGGAATGGAAGGCCAGAAGGG
>JAWWMW010077850.1:0-13257 GCA_035048345.1 Echeveria elegans
TTTTATAATTTAATTTAATATTTTCAAACTTTATCAAAATGTTGCATATAATTATATAAAAATATCATAAAATATATAATTATTTGGTATTGGTTTTGATTAGTTGATTAAGAAAATTGAACTTTTTTTACTCCTTTTTCTATTTTTATTACCTTTATAAACTATATAGTAAGAGAAATTCAATATTCTATGAAAAAATCATAAAAAAACTAAGAAAGTCAAAAAAATCAAAACTTTATGAACAAATTTATCAAAACATGTATTAGGTAGTCACTACTTTTTTATTTTAAATAAAATTTTATGCAAAAGTTTGATAAATTTTTAAAAATATTAAACTATTTTTTCAAATCATTATTGTTTTAATAAAATTTAAACTAAATGGATGACTTTTTAATAATTGTTTTCTAAAGTTTTGAATATTATTTTATTTTATTTTTTATTTTTTATGAATTATTTTTAAGAAGGGTATGTTGTGAGCAAACAACCATCCAAGTTGGGATTACTTAGAAATAATTCAAAGTTGGAATTATTTCCAGCAAATGGGTGAAAGATGGGATTATTCATAACAAATTTTTTGCTAAGACTGATTCATATAACTTCATACAACTTCATTGCGACGGTAATTTCATGTACACACAACTTTCACGCCTTAGTGACGGGAAGAAAGATATGCTTCCACAGCCGGAAACGGAAGAAATGAAAAGCTTCCATGAAGAAGACACTTAATTTGTCATAAAACACACTTATTACTTAAACGCACTCACTTAACATTGTCGTTACACTGCTAAGCTCCCAAAATCTAGTGGTGTGAAACGTGTGTCGCTGTGCGCGCCAAATTGATAATATATAAACCTGCTAAATACTCAGTAAGTGGTAAGAAGGGTCGAACCCAAATAAGAGAAATCGAGTTGAATTCGTAATAATTTGTTACTAAAGCTAACTTCTACAAGGGGATTTATAAAGATTGATTTGTTATCACGAAATTACACTACACTACGAATTTTACTAGGCGATTAAAAGAATCAGTTCAAGGCATTGATCATGTGACAAGTAATATTCGACTCAATGAAATAAAATACAAATAAATCAAATAGTTGTTCGCGCTAGAGATACAACCTACGTACACTCGCTAAAGTGATACGCTCTCTGTTCTAATTGAATAATCTTGCTAAAAAATTATCTAATTAATTTGTTCAATCCACTATTACCCGCTAGAGTCTCAAGGGGATATAACGATTACGTAGTCAAAACACATTAATACTTCCACCGCTAGGCTTAATTACATGCAATTCATACGTTTCATACACTAATTTCTATCGAGTTTCACCGCTAGGCTACATGCAATAAACAATTAACATATGCATTCACGCGCAAGAACAGAGATAGTTTATCATTTTTCTAAATCATATTCGAGTCTCACATTAACAAGCCACAATCTCAAGCCCTAAACTGAAATGAAATTTAGCTATGACAAGACATAATAATTGAATAATTAAAATTAGTTATGACATGAAATGTTTACAAACTATGAGTGAAATGAAGTAGACAAATTGAGAACAAAATCAGGGCAAAAAGAGTATTTTACTGTGCATGAAACTGCCAAAAGCTGCCAAATCACATCTCTTCCTAAAATGATGATGTCGGCTGTTTTGATGTTTGAAAGATCCTGTCGGCTGCTGCCACCCTTTTTCCAACAAATGCGGTCCCCCAAAACCCTCATATTCCCTTTCCATTTATACTAGGATTGAACTATGGGTTGGGCCGAACCGTGCCGATACGCGGCGTCTTCTTTAATTACGTACGCGGAGTCTATGCAATATTCGATAAATTCTTGGGACTCCGCGTTCATAAACTCCCGCGTCTCCGCGTATGTTGCTGTTTGTCAACACGCGGTGTCTTAATATATTTCGAACGCGGTGTCTTAGCAATTACTTCTATTCTCCGTTGAGTTCCCGTACCAAAATCTGCTTGATGGATCGTATAAATACGCTCCATCAGCGGCCTCCATACAACTCTGTTAATGCGTGATTGCGACTGGCTTGCCTATAAATAAAAAATAGAAAAGTTAGTTTGAAACACTCATTATACGATTCATTTGGATTTAAACACTCGTAAGACACAAATTTATTTGTTATCACTACCAAATCACTATTCATCATTTTCCTCATTCGTACTTCAATCCTACCCGACACCACTAAACCACCACCAATCAATTTTGCACCAATTCATACAATCTTGAGCTTGAATTGAAGAGAAAATCAATAGCTATTCATATAGTTTCAGCACCGGATGTGAGATCCGGTAAAATTAACCCAATCCTTGATGATATTCCATCCTTTTCCGAAATGACGCATACTATTTTTCTTCCTTTTACTCCCTTCTGCTTCCCACTAAAACCATCAGCAGCTCCATTTTCCTCATATGAATCCATCGAAACCACCATATCTCCATTCGAAAACTGAGATGGTATAGATGACATCGGCTGCGGCGATCTATAAGACCTAACCGACATTGATTCTTGACAACAGCCCCTGATAACCTCTAGCCTTGTCGCAGATGCGCATATGCTCTTTTTTTATTATCGGAACAGTGCCGCAGATGCTAGGACTGAGGGAACAACGACATTTTGGATAGAGGGTGTTGAAATCAAAATTTTTTACGTAATGCAAATTTTTATGGCTAAATTTATTTTTACATTACAGGCGTTTGACGGCAAAACTAACGGAGTTGTATGAAAGCCGTGAAAACTAAAATTGTGACGAACTTCATATATTTAATTCAAAACTTTTGTACTAGGATTGTTTAAATTCAAATTCGGAGTCTAATTATTATTATGCACAACTTGTTTTTGTATACCGGCCGAACAGTTCTTTTTTTCTATACAAAGGCTACAACTCAAACAACAACACACCCACAGCAGCACGTCAGCACCAATCACACACGCCTGAACAACTTCAAAAACAGAGGGTCTCGCGAAACCCAGAACCAAAACTTGAATAGGAATTCACTCCAGAGCCTTCAGATGCGACGATCCCAACCTGAACGCGCAATAGCTTCAGCCCCTCCTTTAAAACTTACTGAGATTCCATCTGAATCTCCCCCACCACACTGCAAAGCCCAAATAGCTTCCACATTGTCGATATAAAAAGTTGCCGCTTTACAATCCTCTAATAGTGTGGATTAGTGAATGTTTCAATAGTGCATGTTAACTGTTAAGCATTACTCTTTTTTTCAATGGATTCAATTCGATTTTTTTCTACTTTTTTTTCGGGAACAAGTTTACTTTATTCCATTGAGAATTGCGGAACAACACATGTTAACTGCACTAGGCCTTGCGACATCCACAGATTCAAGTTTGTGACACCACTTCGTGAGGAGTACTAAGTTTGCAACTTTGCGACTACTTCTGTCCTGATTACTTTCGCTCGAAGTTTGTCACTCTATCCCCATGTTTACTGTATTGCGATTTGTCAACCAGTTTTGCAAATTGAGTTCAACTGTCATCTTGTTCGGGAGCGAATACATCCGGAAATGTAGTCACCGGTCACCCGGTAAATAACAGCTCTAAAAAAAACTCAGTTTCAGTTACTCTTAAACAGTCTCGTCCAGCTTCGATCAAATTCATTTAAACTAGCCGTAACTCCGCCCAAAAAGATGTTAGTACACCGTTCGACCTGTTTTTTGAGGTTTTCTTGGTCCGTAGCCGAATTCGAACCAAAATCCGGAGTACTTAAATTTTCGAGGATACATTCTGAAAATGGATGATGAATATATATATTCTTTAAAAAGAGAGACCTTTTCTAACGTAAGAAGATTCAATCATCCATCTATGCATCCTCAATTCTAATGTTCCTTCATTTAGTACCATATGCACACAGACTCCGTCTTGCCTCATCCTACCGGCTTCTATCAGCCATTAATTCTTCCCTTCAAAATAGCACGACCTGATCGATGATTCTAGGTTCTGTTCAGTCCCATCTTTCCATTTTGATCAGCTTCAAACGCAATGCAGATTCGACAAAACTCCTGAAACAAAACCAGTCAGAAAACAAGTGAGCATTTGATACAGAACAGAATGTATTCATGTAAATGAATCAAGTTGAGGATAAAGAAGTCGTGCCCCCAAGGTTCGTCCTCGGCGCAAAGCCAGTCCCCTTCGTTGTCCTGATACACTAATCTAAAGCAATTGACGCTTGGATCGCACATGTCTGCATTCAGATCATCCGATACTTTTAGATCAAAGATACGTCGTAGACATTCGACAAATGACATAAAAAACTAGTACTTAAGTACTACAGTATCTATTAGTAGCATTTTAGTCGTGCTAAGACACTCGTGCGAATATTCAAATCGAGTCACATTGCTCGATGTAAATGCACGAGATCGACAAGATCTAACATATACCTTAAACAAAATATGTCACTTTATTCATATTAGATCCGGTATGGAACTTTTTCGATTCTACTCGAAAAGAACTAAACCTTACTTGACTTGACTTTAAATCGACTGGTTGAAAATGGAGTACTTACATCTTAACCCGAACATGTCGATGAGTGTCTCAACAAGTGATTCATATGAGCAATGAACACTCAAATCCACTTTCCTACCAATCCCCATTCCCTCCATTGTCACCTTAACATAATTAGACCTTGATGATGATGATGTCCCTCCCCACCCTGGTCCAACTACACCACACTCACTTTCACCCGTCCGATCACAATACTCAACAGCTTCCGCCGCTCTTACCCTGCCCTGCCGCCTTTCGCCTCCTCTCCTCCTGATTCAAAAAAAAAAAAAAAACCATTAAAATTTAGCCAAAAGGGTATCCTTAAAACCCCAAAAAGCCTCCAACTTTCAATCCAAAATCAAATCTTGAAAATACCAAAAATTAAAAAATTAAAAAACCAACCTCTGTCCATCTGAGTGACCTCTGCTCCGACGATCAGCATCAAAACCCTCACCATTTTCATGAAAATGACGATTCAGATCCAGCTCATAAGAGCCACCATTACTAGGCAGACCAAGACCCAACTGAAGCTCCATCCAGAACTATCAAATTTCTGAACTTGAAAATGTTTGGGGGAAAAAAGGCGTGTTTTTTTGGGTACTGGTCAAAGTCAAACTGAATTAAAATCTCCAGGCAAATTGTTTGAAAGCAGAAGGAGTAAGAGTGAAGATATTTATAGTGAAGAATTGGATGGAGGAGACCGGAGACATGAGGGGGGCAGTGTGTTGAAAAATAGGCCAAACTGTTCGTACCCTTGTCGGGTTTTCAGCCGACCCGTTTGCTCAGTTTGTCTTTTTTATCACGAAAAGTTCTCTCTCTTTTTTTTTTGAAGGAAAAAAGTGAGAAAAAAAGTAACAAGAGTAGAAGGCTGTAAATATCATCAAAGTTGTAGACTAAAAGTATTATGTCTTTTGGAATATGATATTGTAGAAAAAAGTGTATAACTTTAGAATAAAGTCTCGAAATAAGAAAATCAAATTTCGCTTAAACAACTAATTTAAAGTTGATCATCGTTTCGGTTCAGTTCAGCTCTATTTTTTTATAATTTAATTAATCTGTATGTAAGTAACTTTGAAATATATCAGTTCGCCTAGTAAATTTGTGGATCTTAATAGATTCGTTTAGAAAATTTTGTAGATAAATTGGCAATAGTTACGATATATAATGTAGACATATGTTTTGTCTGAACAACCGGAAATGTCACATTAACTTACAAATCTAAAAACACCACTGTTAGACTGATTTGCACTAGACTAGGGTGTTTTCTAGTTGTCATTCGAAATTAATGCTTGTTCCAAAGTTGTGCAAGTTTTGTTAGTTGATTTGATGGAATGCTCAAAACCTAACAAACATTGAGAGCCATCCAATCGACGCTGATTGATTTTGGTAATGTTTGTATCGTTTCACGACAGGATGATCATATGTTATCCATGCGTAAACGAATTGTCATACGCATCAAATTCCTATGAGTGTTTTGATTTTTTTATTTTTAACAAATACTCTCTCTGTCTTCTTTTGTTTTTTCTGTTTTCATTTTTTGTGTCTTTTTTTTTCTTCCTTTTTCATTTTGGTCAATTCTCTTTCCTACTTTATCTCTTGCATAACACTCTCTTTCATACTTTATTCTCCACTCACTTATCTTTATCTTATTTTATCGCTCACACTCTCATTATTTCTTAAAAAAATGTGTCACAATCCAAACAAGAAGAACAAATCAGAACAGAGGGAGTAATTCGTAGAGTTAGAAAATTATTTTTGTGCAAAGCAACATATTATTATCATTGTTGTCATGAAACTCAATCAAGACAATATAATCAAATTTCTCTAGAATATTCGTAGTTTATTATGATCCGCAAACTATGAATTATAATGTTGCGCACGGGCTATCGATATCATAAAGTGTTGGCTTAGATTGTTATAATGTCTATGAACACTTTTCAGCATTTAAGGCATGCAAGTTGTGAGCAACCAGACAACAAAGGGACCAAAAAGGCAACCATATGTCCATATGTTCAATTGAAATCACAATCCTCGTCCATTTCCAAGTTTCTTGGAGTGCTTAGAGTAATCAAACACACATCCATCAAGTTAGAAACACTTCGACTCAAACCAAACCAAACCGAACCGATAATCGAGTATGTGTACTTAACTCGAGACTAACAATAGAAGATAGAAACATTTTACTTATAGATGTACGTTAGATTTCGAGTATTTACGTTGGCAATGTGCATTGCAAAAACATGTGTGACAATTTCGATATGAACTTGATGACGCAAGACGCAGTTTACGAGTTCGCGGTCCTCATATATGGAGTAGTCAAACACGAAACCCTAGCAGCTAAATTACACCAAATCGAAGTTCGATTTGAGTTCCAATACATTGTTATTAGTAGAATAATCACACCAACAATGAAATGATTTTAACATTGTTGGGACATTGCTTCCCACAATGAGACCAGAACTTGATCACATGTCGGAAGCCATTTTTTGTTCAACTTTAGTTGAATGTTTGCATGATGCACGGACCAGTTTTCACGTGAAATGCACGTGGTTCTACATATAGTCGATATTAAAGGTAAATGGACCGTGAAACCGAACTATGTCTCAAGGTTGTGTTAGCTCAAATCGAAACAAGTGATGTCGATGACTGGTCCTAACCGGTCCACGTCCAGCCAGTGTGGCTCCTTGTGCCATAAAATTAAGTTGGTTCTTGTTCGAGAGGGAGGCTCCAATGGGGAAGAGGACCACTTCAATGTATATTGGTGCACTTGACTCGTTTCGATGCACATATATATTTCATTCAAATGGTCGAATGACATTATTCATTGCACTCCTTAATGCGCGAGAATTATATTGAAACTTCAATAGACATATAATACATATTGTGCATATTCATCTCAATATATGAGATACTGATCGTACATAAACTCCAGTCGACAAATTAAAAATACAGTGTACATTTAACGATCAATCAATTTTAATGACAAGACTATTGGCTAAGATATTCCTCTTAAATTCAGTCACGATAAAAAATCTAAATATCAAATTGGCTTCATCTTAAATGGATCTCAAGTCAAAGAAATTGAAGTAAAAAAAGAAGGTACATAATAATTATTCTTTGAATTAAGAACCAAGTAAAAAGTCAAAGGGACAAGGGTCAATTAATTAGATCAATGTGTCGCGTCCTTCAATTTTTTGGTCTTTGTTATTAGGTGGGGTAGATTTTTACAAGACATGTAGTAAAAATTAAGGACACCATATAAACAAAAAGTGCCGTATATAGAATTGTAGATGGTGAAAGTTCCTTCAAAGCAAAAAGACTGGTCAAACCCTTTGGAGTGGAGAAACATATATTTAGGGTTTGAGTTACCAATGTACCACTCAAATCTTGCATCTTCATTAAATGCAATGGTTTCAATCTCGTTCCCAAAAATGAAACCCTAACAATGTGCATTTTTTTCTCTCCATTATTTTGTCTTTCTAAAGCTAACTGCTAACTTAGGACTCATGGGTCTTGAAATACAATGTCACATGTCCAGATGTATTGTAGAATTTTATCACAAAGAAGTTCTGACTATTTTAGTAGCCTGTGATAGTAAAAAAAATTCTAAAGGAATTTTATGAGTAGTCTAAAAATCGTTGTTGAACTACAATTTTTAAATTTTCAAACCATCACAATATTAATATTTTAATTATTTTAAATAAATATAAAACATTTTTACAAGTTTAAATATTTTAAATAATATTTTATTTAATACATATTTTTAGATTTTTTGATTTGTTTATTTGTTTATAAAAATAAAAATAAAAAACGTACCATGTCAACCATTCAGACTAAAACTCCATAAAGATTTCCTACTCAAGCAACTTTGATAAGGTTTAGTATTTGACATACCAATTTATTTAGGATTTGCAAATGGCCTTGTAATCAAAAAGAAGAAAAAACCTGCAAAATTTTGCATTCTGTAGCCCGTCAAAACTACGTAATATATCGGGAAAAAACTACGTAATTTTGAAAAAAATTCACTAACCGAACAAGAACTATTAGACGTCGTTTGGTCGCGGGGAAAAAGGAGAGGAAAGAAAAAATTAAAGAAAAATTTTGAGTGAAAATGAAATTTGTGTTTGGTTATAAGGAAAAAAATAAAAAAAATAAGCAAAACGAGATTAAATTTTCCTTACAACTTTCTCATGGGAAAATCATTTTTCTTTAATTTTTCTTTTCCTCACTTTTTTTCCGCAACCAAACGGAGCCTTAGTATAATTATACGATTTGTTTTGATTTGATCGCACCGAATTTCAAAATACGTCATTTTCATTAGCTGCAGTTGCCAACTTACTGCCTTGAATGACTGAATCATATAATACGGAAATTTGCAGCAACTTTATTATGTAGAGTAATATGTTTCTATATAAACCCTAGTCCATGGGTAAAGAAATACCCAGTCAACTCCTGTAAGGAGAGCAGAAGAGACTGCAGTTAGAAAATCCAGAGTTGGTTGTTTTGTGTATCCCCTTGGAGTGACATGGTCTGCAATCTGCATTGCCTTTGGAACATGCAACTCTGCAATAATGTCCCACAGTATCAACCACTAACTTATCCAAATCCTCCTTGCAAAAAAGGGCAACACATATATGCAGCCTGCATTAAGTTGTGTGATGTTAATGTAACATTGTATTTTGCTACATAAGACATTAGAAAGAATGGCTAGACTAGATATATACACCTAATTTAATGTCATTCCCATGGTGGTGCTTTGTGTCTTTATGCATTTGGGTTGCAAGTAAATGAAATTCCCCATCAATTGTGGGACATGAAATTGAGATATATTAGGTGTCTTTGATGTGTTCTCATTCTTTGAATAGGGTATGTGTTTCTTTAAGACGATCTGAATTGAACTTGACTGAGAGCACCACGAGGCCGGTGCTCATGTGTGGCAATATTTTTGGGCAAGATGATCTTGGATCAAGGGGGAGATTCTGAGTAATTGATTTTGTATGCTGGACTCAGGAGGCCTGAGACGTCACAGAGTCTGAGCAGTCGCTCAGATAATCTGTGTCCTCCGTGACTGTCACGTCACCACCGATTATAGTAATATGAATCTTTATCGAATGGAAACTGATAAAGACGAAATATTCAAGTGGCAGGTACAATATATCTGATATATTTGATTTAATATATTTATCAGATATTGATGGAATTTGTATATTTGCCAAATATATTTTGGGAAAGTATCATTATCCAGAGGGAATGTCTCTAAAACATATATTTGGAAAGTATATCTGATCAGACAGCCTGGATCGTGATTTGAAAAGTATATCTGCATCAGGCAGCCTGAAACGTGCTACATGTGCTTCAAGTATCTTTATCAATTGGAAATTGATAATGACGACATATTTGTATGACGGATTGCAATATATTCGAGATGAATATTTATCAAGATATGATGGATAATGTATATTGTTTAAAGCAATATTTTGGAAGGTTAATCAAGAAGAGTATCGCTAGAATCAAGGGATGGAAAGGCGTGACTTTTCTTGGGGAGGAACCAGCTGTCCCTCTATAAATATGTATCGAGATTACTCTTTAAGATATCGACGTTATTAGAGCTTAAGTACAAATACCTTCCCACGTTGTGCACGTTGAATTACGCCAAATCCAAATATTTTATTCAACAAAGACGTCGACAAGCCAAAGCTAAAATCCATATCGACGTCGTGCAACTGAGCCTATTTCCAACGTTCATCAATCACACTGAGGTGATAATCAAAGAACGACTAGTAGAAGAGATTCAGATCCTGAGCAATGTTGACGCAGAGGCAGAGAACACGTACGTGCACAGAAAAGTTCAGACTGGGTCTGAACTGGTGGACATCAAGACTGTGTCTTGTATCAGGAACCTGAGGTTGTTTCTGATCTATTCACTAGAAAACTTAACTCGAACATTACCTAAGGTTGTAAGTGTTGTGTAAGTGATTTTCTATTAGTGAATTGTTTCCACCGGGCTTGATGAAAAGCCCTCCGGACTAAGCCTTAAAGGAGCCAAACCGGATTACCAATTTCTGTGTCTTGTTTACTTTTTGTTACGTCTCACAATCTAACTAATCACACAGACTCTTAATAGATCACAATCTGAATCCTAAACTAAATTGAGCGCAGTGCTTGCAATTTCAAAACTGAACGACATAAGTTAATTTTTGCATTGTATCATAGGAATATAGTAACTTGCGACGCCTCATTTCTTTTGATATGAACTTTCAGAATTTTGAAGTTTTGAAGTCAGATCTTAATAAAATTGCAAAAACCAAAGATTTTGTGAAAACATCAAATGTCTTTAGGCTCCGTGTGAAAATTTAGATTCAAGAAAAGTAAAATTAGAGGAAAATAAATACATTTGTTTGATTACTCGACGAAAAATAAAAGAATTTAACATATAGAAACCTTTTATGCACTTTCCATTTAACTTTTCGTGATAAATTCATTTTCGCTTCAACTTTCAACATAATTTTCTTTTCATTGAATTTTTCAAGATCCAAACAGAGAGATATGCACTTTTTTTTCTCTTAAATGACTTGTGGGGTATTTTTGGTATATTAGGAGTTGGACATGAATTCGACTATTCGAGCTTCTTAGTTATGGCGCCAAAATAACATCCGGGGGACTGGGAGAACGTTTTTGGTCATTGGCTCGATTTTTGCGTGCTGCGGACTGCTTTATGACAGCCCAGCCCAAATGTCCTATAACGGCCCAATTGGATAAAACTGGTTTCGATCAAGTCTACTAACTTCAATCCAACTCATAGAGTCCAGATCCCTGGAGACACAATGCACAAATTTTTTAACTAAGTGCATGAGGGCACAGATCAAACGTGCTCATTCTGCGCCATGTACTTTGACACGTGTCGACTTTTCAAGTGAGTCTCAAGTTCTAAAAAGAGTTGGTGTGTCTTATTTGATCTTATCTCCCAACTCATAAATATGTATGTGTGGGGTTCATTAATAGAACTTTTAGCTACATATTCGGATCACTAGTATACAAGTCACAATACATGTTTCATCACTAATAGTGTACAAAAACAACTTGCATTCATAAATAATTACATCTTCTGTGTTCATTTCCGAATCGTAATAAACACAAATATCTTATGTTCATTATTATGTTATGATTAACATAAAAGAATTTATGTTCATTACAATGTGATAAAAGGAACATTGAAAATATAATTTTCAATGAACACACGAATCTTCACATTCTCATGCTGTAAAGGTGAGTTGTTCACTGGAACCGAACTCTCACATTTTAGCAAGACAAATAAAAAACTTTGCGAAATACGAAATACTCCAAAAGTGCGTCCACATGTGAATGAGAAAAAAAGTAAATGCAGGATATAATTTTGAAACAACATGAACTGCATATTTCACCTTTCAGCTGAGTAACAGTAATATGCTTCAACCCGAAAATATATTAAAATTTGTAGTGCTTGTACCATTAAATTTTTGAAAATTTCTCTGCAAAACCTATTCAGGTGATTGATACATATATGAGATTTTTTTAATAAGTTATAGATAATTTTTATTTTATGAACTAAATTAAACGTACACAATTAAAGGAATAAAAATTACCGACCTAGTAAGGATATGCCTGAACAAAGGGTAGTCTTGTTGTCCAAGTTCCATAAAACCATTTCAAGAGTCTGAATCAATTCCAATATGATGCAACCCTAGTAAGGACTCGTCGTCCATAGCTATTAAAAGGCATTGCTTCGAAAAGAAATGTCGGAGTTGAGACATGTAGCTCTTGGATATGCAGTTCCAAATTTCATGCATCATCTCACATACTCCCTCCGTCCCATATTATAGTTCCCTTTTTCTTTTTTAGCGTCCCAAAATATACTTCTCATTTTCTTAAATATAATATTTTTTATTCTCACAAACACACACTCTCTCCAATTTATTTACTTTTCATTCTTTCTCTTATCTACTTTTACCTCACATAACCTTTTTTTTTTTAAATGTGCTCAAACCCAAATGAGCACTATAATAGGAGACGGAGGGAGTATTTTGATATATAGTGTGATTCTTTGTGTGTGCTTTTTCTTATGGCATAAACACCACACACTTCAATGTCCTTCTGTACGGCCACACAGTTAGACAGTATCACATTATTTATGAAGAATATATGACATGTTTTTGCTTAGGGTTAATTACCGAAAATCATTCGTAAAATACGAATTTTTTATAGTCACCCGTAAAATGTAATATTATCAATAGTCACCCATTAAAATATTTTTTTACCAATAGCCATCCATATAAAAATAATCAATTCAACAAACACCCATTCATCGACAATTTGTTCAATACAAAATAACAAATAAAATTATAATATTATGTTAAAATTCAGAAACGTTCAAAACAGTGATTGAAAACTATTAAACAATTTTTTAATATTTTTGAAAAAAATTTGTACTAAAATTTAGTAAAATTTTGAAATATCAAATGAAATTTAGAGTAAATTACGCAAAACCACCCATATAAAGTACCTGTTTTCACAAAACCACCTCTACAAAATAAGTTTTCACTTAACCACCTGTATAAAATTTTAAATTTTCACTTAAGCACCTTTGTAAATAGAAAATTTTAAAAAAAATAAAAAATGTAAAATAAATATACATAATATAATTTAACATTGTTTTACTTTGGTTCATTTTGATATTTTATATCTTTAAAAAGTTTTAAATTTTATAAAAATAA
>JAWWMW010077889.1:0-13255 GCA_035048345.1 Echeveria elegans
AAAATATTCTTAATGAATAATTTTATTTATTAAGAATAAAACTAAATTACGGGCTCTTAGTTATTTATGTTTTTTGAGTTTTTATGACATTCTTTACAAAACACTACTCCAGTTTATGGGGTTTTTGTAAGAATAGTTGGCAATGAATGAAGCTTTGTAATAAAAATATTTTAATGAATGACGTTGAGTAAGTGGTTTTAGGTAATATCCATATTTTATGGACGTGTTCCGGCAAAAACCCACCAAAAATTTATAGAAATTGTAGTTTCTCAATCTGTATTCTGTGCGATAGTCCCGTGTTGTATACATTGATGTACACATTTGATTCCAATTATAATAAAAAAAATTATAATAAAAAATTTTGAATTTTTTATGTTGAGTTTTAATTTAATTTTTAAAATTTATAATTCTTTTTTTAAAATTGTAAATATTAAAATTTCATATTTTAATTAAAAATGATTTTATCATAAAAATTCTAATTTTTGTGTTTTCTCTAATTTTTTAAATTAATTCATTGAATTTTCAATTTTTTGAATTTTTCGGGATTAATTCTAATACAAAGTGCCTTTTTTGCTAACTCAAGAAACGTACTGATGTTTAAGTGAAAAAATAGAAGTGCTTAGAAAAAAATAACGTAAGACAAATATGTTTCTCTGCAAATACTCTAAAAGTTAACTAGGTAGCATTCTTATTTTTTCAAAACCTTTTTATAAGTAAAAAGTTTTTTTGTAATGTATTCTAATTGACTGTAATTTCAAACACTTGTGGATAAACCTCTCAATGGGTTTCAAATTGAATAAAAAAAATGGAGGCGATTTATATGTTTCGCGTCTAAGGATCATTGATGCTAAAGACTTCAGCGAAATGAAATCTTTTTTTTATATATGTATAAATTGGTGTCTAACTGAACCATCGGATATGCAACCATGGTCAAACCTCAATAACCTGCAGGCTTCTCCACACAGTTAGCTTCCTACGGAACACCATTGTTGTAGCTAAACATGACTCGGGTCCATTTGAATCTCCCTTTTCCTTTAAAACAGCCTCTACACATCCCCGCAGTTAGTCTCAGAAACAGGTAGTTTTCTGGATTCAGAACAGTTCAGCCAGTGGCAGGCAATATTACATGGCCAACCATTCTACCTCTACAAGAATGTGGCAACGCAATTTTGAGCTCTAAAATTAACAGCCAACAATGCAAAAGGACACTCTTGGACATAATATATATCATTAGTCCAAATGTCGATTAAAATCTATCTGCTTTGGAAGAGTAGGCGATCCACAACCTAGTCAAAAAGACTGAACCCCAACCCCATATCCTGTTGAAAAGAAAGACAACATATTAATCAGTAATGCTTCCGATTACTAACTAATTAATCTCATTGACGACTAGCTTCTGCAAAGTAAAAGCGTACATAACGAAGGAGATAAATAGCAGCAATATATGAGATTGTCCTCAATGCACCAAGTTTTCGAACTGGCTGGTCAAATTAATTTATTTCTTAGCCGTGCTACTATACATTCATTAGTATTATTATAATATAATGAAGAGCCACATATAGTTTCAAGCACTTCTACACATTGTAAACAACGACCAACGAGCGAACAGAATTCTAATCACAAAAACAATACAGACTAATGCAAACAATATGCAAAAAATTAGAAAAGACACTTACATCGTCTTCCTTCTTGGCCGCAGCTGCAGCTGGAGCAGCTCCTCCGCCTCCACCAGTAGCAGCAACTGTTACAGCTCCACCAGCACCACCTGATGGAACCGATGCCAACTTTTCCCTCCCAGAAGCAATCAATTCGGTAATGTCCTTACCTTTTGCTTCAGAGAGGAGAAGTTCAAGCTTTTCATCATCTGCTTCGGCACCAACTGCAGACAGTAACATTAACAGTCAAATAAACAAATAAATGACAACACTCATAAACCAATGCACGAATTGCACATTTACACAACAGCAACATGAGCTATTATCCAACAGAACAAGGTATTGTGTTACGATGATAATGGATAAGCCGCTGGGAAGGTTCGAGAAGGGAGTCAAGCTGAAGCATCCCTCAGCCAAATGCCCGTCAGCAAGTTTGTTAGGAGCAGGGCCTCACCTGTCGCAGCAGCAGCGCGCAACGGTTATGGAGCGTCACAGATCCGGTAGAGTGAGAAGAGACTTGGGGAGTACTCCATCTCCATTCTATATATATGCTCTACCTATTTCCTAAATGAATAGGAAGAAAGTGCTTTTCTGTTTGTTCCTTACATTCCCTACGTTCCCTTGCCAGTAGTTACACCAGTTATAACATTAGTGCTTTCATTGACCTCATGGCGGCGTCCACTGGCGATGAACCGTATATGGAGGCTTGGCTACAATCGATGGAAAAAGCTGTGAAGAAAATGTAAGAATTCGTCCTGCGCCTTTCCGCTCACCTAACCACCCAGACCACCTCAAACTACCCTCCGATAACAATACCTTCGCCGACCTTTCCTAACGCCGCTACTCTTCTGACAACAAAACATATTCCATCATCGTTCACCGATTCAAACACAACACCCGTACAACACCCCGACTCACAGATCCAGGCCGACCACCAGCCTACCATGGCAGACCCGAACATTCCTCTCAGTTACTTCAATCTGCAATCGGAAGTACCCTACTTCTCTGGTCAGTGCGTGGAATGGTGGATCTATCAGATAGAGTATTTCTTCTACCGATATCAGACAGACGAACTTCAGAAGATCGGGATCGCAGCCTGTTACCTGCTCGACGATGCTTTGGAATGGTACAAGCACTGGTACAACGCAATGTGGTGGCGCTGGAATCATTCGGGTGCTGCTGGCACTTGGGCGGAATTCGTTTGAGACCTTACGGTGCATTTCACATATAAGGCACTGACAACCGAGGTTCGTGCTTCTCATCTGCCCAAGCCAAAGTCCGCATCGCATCCTGATCCCTCATACATACCTCTTGTGGAAGTGACGGAGTCCGGAAATGTTGAGGATGAACTGTTCGAATTCGAAGTAAATATCCCAGTCGAATCAAACCTGAGAGCTGTTTCAACAGAGGAAGGATTTTAGGGCTGTTTCGATGGCGTCTCGCTTGAGTATGTTGCACCCAATGGGAGTTTTGACAGTTTCTGCACCCAAGGTGCTCGACAAAATGGTTGCGAGACGTTGAACTTGCTTTTACCACCCGAAAAACCCCCTAACGAATGAGTGAATGTACTGGTCAAAGAGGTGGAGCCGGAACCGAATGTGGAGAACGGCGGATCGATTCCGAATGATGCGGAGGAGCCTGGTCCAAGGCCTGGTGGGGTGAGAGAAGTGTACGATCGTCACGTGTTTCTCGCACATAAAGTACCAGAAGCTTGGCCTGCTAAAATTGAGAGTTCCGAAGATGATGCTCTGTCAATGTTGTTCACATCGGCAATAAAAGCTAGGCAGAGCGACATCACTGTTACGACGGAAGCGACTACGTGCGGTAGTAGTGATGGAAGCGGACAAGGAATGGATGAAATTAGGGAGGATGAAGCGATGAAGTGTTATGAATTGGTTGTTCCCAAGAAAATCCTCGAGCTGCTCGACACTGCTACTGCTCTCACCAGGAAAAATATAGCCAACCACCCTCAGTTGGTTGTCAACATAGAGCGCACTCTGCCTGATCATCTGTTATGGGACCCTGAGCCGGTTAAATCAAGCTCGCCAAATCCTTCTTCGAAGTTGTTGGCTAACTCATCGTTATGGGAGGTAACTCTCGCAACGTTTCAACCTCGTACCTCATTGTACTTATCATCTTGCGCATATACCCTAGCTAGAAATGCAGATATTGAGAAATCAGTTTCCGATTCGGGCGGGAACGGTTCAGACATTTTGTGCACACCAGGTGTTTGTGAAAATGCGCAGGTGAATCTGACTTTCTATTTCATTATGGAAAAACCACCTGATGAATCCTTGAATGTGGCTAACCTGTTAGATTTCAATGGAGCACTGCCGCATGTGGTAATATTTGGTAAGATAGCGCTCTTTCTAGGCCACCTAAATCCAAGGACGGCTGCAAGGATGAGTACGAGGGAACTTGAGGTTCCAATGGGAATTCGGCGTTCAGGAGACCCTCCGTGGCCACCTGATGAAAACCAAAGAATTTTGTCCTTAAGCCTTGTCAAGAGTAGGGCCGACTTGGATGATTTGGCGCTGGCTCAGCAGGATAGTTGGCGTGAGCTTGATGCTGGTGTTCTATCCCGACTATCAGCACACCCAGAGTACACAATGGTTGCTGTTGGCGCCTATGTTGCACGGACACGCCGAATCGGCTGCCGTGTCCGTGTCGGACACGCCTGGACACTTTGGGACACTCCAAAACAGACGGTAGAGAGTGAACGGCGGTGGTGTGTCTTGATAAAACTAAAACCCTAGAAACTAATTAAAGTTTTGATAACTTAATTAATTTAAAAACGACATAACATTTCATTACCGTCACACTACTAGTTACATGTTCCACTCACTGGTCTTCTCCCACTTCTACTATCTCACCTGATTGAATCTTCAAACACAACAATTTAATCTAGTTTCACATCAGTATGATTATTGATTACTAGTGTCGCCTAGCACATCCATTACATATTTTATTTTGCATATATTTTTAAATTTATACAAAAATTTTGCCGTGTCCCGCCGTGTCTAGGATAAGTATTTTTAAATTCCCGTATCCTGCTGTGTCCCGTATCTGTATCCGTGTCCGTGCAACATAGGTTGGCGCACACTCTCTGAAAATGCTATACCAATCATGGATCAATCCTGAAATCATTCCACTGCTGATGACTCCTGAAATTGGAAACGCTACAAGTTCTATGGTTGAGGTGATCACTTATACGTCTCCTCGGACTAACGGGCTTGCCGGCTCATTCTTCACGGTTTCGAGGGATGCAGACCTGCCTCACCTGCATGATACAAATCTTCAAATAAAACTGTTACAGGTCTTAATATACCTAATTCACGATGCTCATCAGGTTGGGGATGATGCCTTGTTCTTATGGCTGGAATTGATAGGTAAGACAAAACAATTGAACTACGCGGTGAATTCATTGCCTGAATTGACGGAGGAAAAACGGATTATTGCCAAACACACATGTATTGCTATGCAAAGTGTTATCAACTGGGTGAGGCTTGGGCCTCGGCTTGAAGTGGATGTGCACTTTGCTGGGATTTTTGATGATGCACACAACTTGACTTTTGAGAGTTCCATGTTAACAGCCGAGGATGGGATTGTTGAATTAAAGGCGGCTGCTGAAGTTCTGACCCAAATGTTTGCGTGCCAGCTGAAGGAAATTGAAAGGAAAAAGCTTGTGTCTACGGCCAAGGAAGAATCGCCGTTGAGAAATCTGAGGATGTTGGTCACTACACTAACCAGTTTCCGTGGTTCACATTGCCAAGGCCACCAGATTTCCATTTCCAGAGTGCATTTCCGTATTGCAACCTCAAGGACGAGGTTCTTTTCGATGGGGGAAGGAATGTTACAATATGGATAAGCCACTGGGAATGGCTAAGCCGCTGGGAAGGTTCGAAAAGGGAGTCAAGCTGAAGCATTTCTCAGTCAAATGCCCGTGAGCAAGTTTGTTAGGAGCAGGCCCCGCATGTCGGAACAGCAGCAACGGTTAGGGAGCGTCACAGAGCCGGTAGAGTGAGGAGAGACTTGGGGGGAGTACTCCATCTCCATTCTAAATATATGCTCTATCTATTTCCTAAATGAATAAGAATAAAGAATTATTTTCATTGTTTTCTGTTTGTTCCTTACATCCAGTAGTTACACCAGTTGTAACATATAGAGACTAAAAATAGTTATAAATCCGAATTATAATAAAATCAGATAACCATTTTCACTAAAACAAGCAAAAAATAATAATTTAACTCTGATTTCTGTTCTTCATCAATGACTAGATGTAACTATGGTTATAATTTTCATCATCAGTGTAATACTGCTTCGACTGATTCATCAAAAAAGTATCTGATATGCAGAATTAAGAGATAATTGTCATGATGAGACACGGACAAAGAAATGCCAGTCAAAATTGATTAGTATCAGCATTAACGCCCTAAATAGAACCATTACAGACGAACCTTCACCAGCAGCCTATAACCAAAAACATCTGAAAGCAATATGAAGAAATGGCGAATCTACCAGAGACGAGAATCTTCTTAAGATCAGCAGCCGAGGGTGCGCTGCTGCCTCCCAACACAGCAAGCAAGTACGCAGCAATCAGATTCATCTTTGATCCAAACTACGCTAAAAAAAAAAATAACACAAATACAATATATAAAAAGAAAGAGTGCAACTGCCGTACCTCGGCGTATCAAGTATCAACAACTAACGGTGAAGGCTTTAAGCTGCAGTGGTTTATAAAGCCAGGGTTTGCTGAACCTGTTGTATTGGCTTATTGGGCTTCCAGCCCGACTCGAGCGTAATTCTTTGCAACTCTTGAATTTCTGAATAAATATTTAATTTTTCAAAATCTCTGCAACCACCCCCAACCCCAATCGTTGTCTCGCTGAAGCAAAAGCGATTGCTTCACGAAGGTTCGCGATTCGGTCGTTGAGACCAACTGTGGGCACTTCTTTTCGTTATCTTTTCCGATTTGAGTTGTTGATTTGTATGGAATTTTACAAAATTTCAAGATCCGAATCGACCAATTGTTATGTTTTTTTTCTCTCTTTTCTTACATTACTACTAATATCCTGCTGGGAAACACAACGATATGTATCTGGTTTTGCTTTTACATGAATCAGATGGTCAGATTTTATATTGAGTTTATCCGTCTAGGGTGCTGCTTTGTTGAGGATTTCGGTTTTAGATTGTCACTGGAATTAGAGGTATTTCTGAAAAATGTGACTTTTCATTCGATGCGGAGTTGTCTTAACTGTCAGTTTTTGCTACGGATGATCTGACGGGACGTTTAAATGGGGATTGAGAAATTTCATGTTGGAATGACTATGTTAACGCCTTAGTTCTTGAGGCATCTAGTAGTTCTTGTTGACCAAAGCATATACATTTTGCACTGATTTTAAGTAGTTTTATTTGTTACTAAATGAGAAAATGCTTTGGCTGTCCTCGTTCTGATGGAACTTTTTTGTGGAAAAGGATTTGTACTTCTCAACTTACAGATCCAATCTTACTCCAATTCAAGGATATTTCTGATCCGCCAAACTAATTTAGTCTGTAGTTGGAAGCATGCCAAAGGTGAAGACAAGCCGTGTCAAGTACCCAGACCGTTGGGAACTGATAGAGCCTACTCTCCGAGATCTGCAAGCTAAGATGAGAGAAGGTAACCTGGTGTGCTTTTCCCTAGTCATTTTGTCAGCTGTGTTTTTCCTTTTTGTATTCCATTATGCTAATAATCTTGCTTGAAATTCTTAACAGGTGAGAATGATCGCATGATGGGAAAAGGAAGTGTGAGACCCTGTGGCCTATTTTTAAAAATAGCTCATCAAAAGAGCCGGTATATCTTTGACTTGTACCACAGATGAAAAGAGATATCGAAAGAACTGAATGAGTTTTGCTTGGAACAAGGGTATGCAGATCCCAATCTGATTGCCATGTGGAAGAAAGTACTACTTTTATTTTTATTGGTATAATACACATATACTTAATGCTTTCTTCTGTATTACATTTCCAAAAAACTGAAAGTTATGTTAACTGAGTTGTGATATTCCTAGTATTACAAACTTACATTTCCTGTTTGAAATTGCATCCTGGATACGAAAGACTCTGCTGCCTAAGATGCATGCAGCCACGGGACCATAATTTCGCCACAACCTGTGTTTGTCGAGTACCCAAGCACCTTAGAGAGGAGAAGGTATTAGAATGCGTCCGCTGTGGCTGTGGAGGCTGTGCCAGCGGAGATTAATAAATCAAACTATGATTTCCGTGCTCTCTCCGGCTCATGTATTGCTGTACTAATTTAGCACTTGAGCTTACCAGTGGCTATCCTCTTCTGGCTCATAATGGTATCATTTTGGTCAACGTTGACCGTCTATTTTTCTCATCTCATGCGCTTCACTCCCGTAGAACATTTTCCCAGCGCACAAATCAAAACACAGACATCAAATGGAACACGACAATATTCCAAGAACCGGAATCTGCATCGGCGACATCCATGGCTACATCTCCAAACTCCAAACCCTCTGGGCCAATCTCCAATCCCAAAATCCCATCGCCACAATTCAAATCGGCTTTAATCATCTTCCTGGGCGACTACTGCGACCGAGGCCCCCACACACGCCATGTCCTCGACTTTCTTATAACCCTTCCATCCAAATACCCCAACCAAACCCACGTGTTCCTCTCCGGCAACCACGACTTCGCCTTTTCCGCGTTCCTTGGTGCCCTTCCTCCGCCGCCAGATGGGTCGGAATTTGAGGACACGTGGGATGAGTACGCCGCCAATGAGGAGAGGGAACGGTGGTATAAGGGGTTAGGGTATGAGAAGATGCATTTGCAGGGGAGGAGATGGAGTGGAAAGATTAAGGAGAGGTGTAATACTATCAAGAATACTGAGTATAAGTGCTCAATTTATGAGGCTGCACGAGTCTTATGATGTCCCTCATGGCTCTGCTGGTATGTTTAAATTTACTATGTTGCTGTTAAATATATCAGATGGGCTGCATTCTGCATTCGTGAATTTTGTACAGCATCTTGACGTTCAAGATACTTCGCTATCTATATAATTGTAAGGGTTGTATCAGTTTGTTATGGCCAATTTCTAGCAGTCCATGCTCAGTCTTGTCCCTCAGTGTATTCTTATAGCCTGATCTGTGGTGTCTAAAGTGGCTTTTCTGATGTTGTTAACTTTGAAAGAATTCACTATGTAAGTCCTGGTTAGTTACTTAGTTTTATGAGAACTTCGTGACGTATCCTCATATCCTCTTTACGGCTTGTCCTTTGTTGTCTCTCTGATCTGTGCTGCTTTGCTCCCGTTTTGCATTGTTCATAGATTTGGCAATGGCTGTTCTTGATGAACAGGAGAAGTGCTAGCTGATCTAGCTTGGGTTCATGAGGAGGTCAGTTTTGATGATTCCCCATTTACATTGATTGAGAATGAAGAATTAAAATTTGTTTTAAGTTGTTGATCCTTCTTTCTGGTTTCTAAAGGGATAATTTTCAATATGCTTGCAGGATAATGTCAGTGTAGAGATCGAGGGTGTCCCAACAATGTGTAAACTGATTGCTGTCCATGCTGATTTAGAGAAAGAAAATGTTGATGCTCGGTGAAAGTATTTAAAAGCCAAGGATACCAGCAATCCAAAGGTGACGGCTCTTAGTGGAAGAAAAGATGTATGGCAAATTCCTCAGGTCAGATTTGGCTGATTCCTCAATATGTCACTGACTTAAATTTCAAACGAGCATTTACCATGCTTTCTGTATATCAACCTCAGGTTATGAGCTTAATGTGTTTCGTTTATGCAGGAACTGATGGGGAAGCCAACTGTAGTGGTAAGTGGGCACCACGGCAAACTGGACATTGAGGGCCTTAGGCTGATAATAGATGAAGGTGGGGAATATAGACTAATCCAATAGCTGCCATCGTAGTACCCAGGGGCGAATCTACGTTGGGGGCTTACCCGGCTGCAGCCCGGTAGGCTTTTCCCCAATTTTTGTTTAGGTTTTGTAGAAGGACGGCATATGCGACAGCCGCATTACATCCCCTTCCCCTACCTCCTCGGCTCCTCCTCGTTCGTTCCTGACTCCGACCTGTCTCTATTCCACAATCGTTAAAATACAAGCCACAGGTGGGAATTGGGAAGCAATTCAAAGTTGCAGGATGCAGCAGAACTGCAGATTCCTCGCTCAATTCGGGTAGAATTGTTTTGTATTGCTGAATGTGATTTGGTTGTTGAGTTGCCTGAAATTGGACGTCCCCATAGCTACTGGTTATTGGATTGATTAATTGTTGAAATGGAGATGTTTGCTTTAGAAATGGGAATGGGAATAGGCTTTAACGTCAAATGGAATTGTTAGGATCTGATTATCAAGTGGTTTGCTGGCTTCACCATTTCTGTATTTTTGGAATTGCGGATACGATTACTCGCCGCAATTGAAAAATCAATCAAAAAATGAGGAAATTGATAAAATGTTTATGGTGTTTTTATATGTGGTGGTATGTTGCTTTAAATTCCTCCGAGTCACCAGGTCGCATAGTTGGTCTTACTTTGAACGCTCTGGATTTCTGCTACGCGATGCCTTCCTGATTGCTCAACTGGTATGTATCAGCACTGGTCAAAACTTTTATTTGCTGATTAACTTGTCAGTGGTTTAATCAACAATTCATGCAGATTGCTACCCTTGTTGTTGAATATGCTAACTGGGAGTTTGCCAATATTAAAGGAATCAGATGAGGTTGGGCTGCGGTCATCTGAATTTGCAGTAATGTTTTCTACATTCCTCTTGATGTCTTGGAGTTTATATCTCGTTATGTTTTAAGCGGAAAGGTGTGGAACAACATGATTGGGAACAAGATATGTCAAAGTTGATAGCAATATATAGCGATGCTCTTTTATCTTCTGGTTGATTGGAGGATGCACAGGTTGCGGTTTCCAGACCAAACAGAGATTTAGATTTGACTAACTCAGCATGGAGGTGCAGTAAAAATGGGGCTGTACCGGAGCGTAATGAGATTGATTTTGAGTTCATGGGAAACAGGAGTGGACAACCGTATTCCATTCAGACCGGTGTGTACAAGAACGACATTGGTGGCAGGGAAATGAAGCACCAACTCTGGTTTGATCCAACGAAAGATTAATTCAGATATTCCATCCGGCGGAACAATCATCAATTAGTGTAAGCCATTGCCAAGATTATATGATCAATTGGAGCTTTAAATAATTTGAACTTACCTACGTGCGATGACGTGTTCTCATGGCAGGTTCTTCGTGGATAAAGTTTAGATCAGGGTGTACAAAAACAATGGCAAAGTGAATAATTTCTTCCGGAGTGAAAAGCCAGTGTACTCATTCTCCAGCATATGGAATGCGGATGACTGGGCGACAAGAGGTGGACTGGAGAAAACAGATTGGAATAGGCACCTTTTTTATCATCTTATAAGGATTTCAACGTTGACCGCTGTCAATGGGAAGATCCTTATCTGGCATGTGTTTCCACCACAACCGAAAGTTGATAGGAAAATTCAGCCCTACATGAATCCAAATCCTGAATTGGCCTCTGGTAGTACCCTCAATGATAATTGTTCAGGGCTCTGATCATTTGGCTTACTAGATCTGCAACCAGGCTCAAGTGATGTTCTCAACTTCTCATGCACATATACATATCAACATATGGGTGCTTCTCGATTGTTTCTCATTCACCATGTACAATGCAATTGATCGAACCATCTTTAATAGTAAGTGCAACAAGCCTTAAATATGATAAAAGAATGATAAGGGTACTGAATATCATAACATTGATGGAATCCAAATGCTTAACTGACATCAGACTGGTGAAAATCTGGTCCACCACCTTATTGTGTTCTACAAACTGGAACACTGACTCACAGAAAGTATAAGAAAACGTAACATCTGCTTAATACTTGTAGTCCTTCACATGAAGAGATTCGGCAGCTCCTTCCCCAAGCTGAGCATCACCCTTGTAGGTACCAAGTGTCGCCTCGGAGTTGGCCTTGCACCTTGTCAGGAAGGCAGCCCTAGCCTTGGGAATATTCTCCTCCTTGCCTGCCCAGGCCTTGAGAGTGCTCTGCTGTAGCGCACGACCAAATGAGAAAGACAGGGACCAAGGCTTCTTGGTCTGTAATTTGTTCATCGCATTGAGGTTAATAGTAGCTTCCTCTTCACTCTGACCACCAGAGAGAAACACAACTGCAGGAACAGCCGGAGGCACTGTCCTCTGCAGAGCGCATACTGTGTACTCGGCAATGGTTTCTGGAGACACCTTCTTGGCATCCGATCCTGGGGTGACCATGTTTGGCTTCAACAAGGTACCTTCAAGGAGAACATGGTGATCATTTAGAGCTTTGTAGCATGCTGCCACGACACGTTCAGTCACATCTGCACACTTCTTGATGTCATGAGGACCATCTACCAATATCTCAGGTTCAACTATGGGGACAAGGCCATTCTCCTGGCAAATTATCGCGTATCGCGCCAGTCCGTTAGCATTTTCATTGATAGCCAGCTGAGATGGCTCATTGAGGCCGATCTTAAGCACAGCACGCCACTTAGCAAATCGAGCACCAGCTTCATAGTACTTCTGGCAACGCTGAGCAAGACCATCAAGACCCTGAGTTGTGGTCTCCCCATTAGTACCAGCCAGCTCAACAGTACCCTTGTCTACCTTGATGCCAGGCAAAACTCCTCCTTCCTTGAGCACGTCCACAAAAGGTTTGCCTGCACCATCAATCAAAAAAACATGTCACAATCCGTCATTACCAAATCAAAGCGAATATGGAAAAGAAACAATGCACACCATCAATGGTCTTCTGGTAGAGAGTTTCCTCAAACAAAATGACACCGCTGATATACTGAAGGGCTCCAGGAGTGCAAAAGAGGAGCTCGCGGAGGGCTCTCCGGTTTTCCTCTACATTCTCAACATTAATACTTGACAAGCGCTTTCCGATCGTGCCAGTAGATTCATCAGCGGCAAGAATGCCCTTTCCAGGTGTGCCAATGTAAGCAGCGTTCTTAATCAACTCCTCTGCCAATCAAAGCCACATAATCACCATTAAATTCACATAAAGTTTAAATCTTTTGCCAAAATCAACAATTGGTTAAAAACCAGCAACACAACTGGAGTGTCAAAATCTTTGACGCAGGCAAGAATAGCAACTGACTATACGAAAGCGAAGCGAGGCTAGCAGATGAGAGACAGGCAGACTCACCGGTGTATTTGCCAGTGTAGCAAGACATGATTTGAATGTTAGATTGCTGTGCGGAAGGATATGGAGATGAGAGAAGAGTCCGTGTCCGGAGGGGTTTGGGATAAGGAGATGAGGAATGGTGTTGGGTTTTTATATGGGAAAAATGTCATTTAAAGCCCCCAATTTTCCCGTTTTGACCATTTAAATCCCCAACTTAAATTAGTCCATTTAAATCCAAACTTCTTAGTTTATTTTCAAAAAATAACTAACTTATGTTGACTTTGCCCATTATAGGCATCAGTTGACTGCTTAGTTGACCTTTGGACAGACCTATAATGGACAAAATCAACATAAGTTAGTTATTTTTTGAAAATAAACTGAGAAGTTGGAGATTTAAATG
>JAWWMW010077900.1:0-13255 GCA_035048345.1 Echeveria elegans
TCTTTGAATCATCTACAATTCTCTAGTTTACGTCAAATTCAGATTTTGAGCCGAAGGCACTCGAAAATAGGAGAGAAATTTCGGTGCACCTAGTAGGGTGGGTGCACCGGATCAGATTCCGTAGTATTTATACATGCCTGATAAAGTGATGCAGCTTGACGTGATTGAGATTTAAAACAATCAAATATTATCACCAGTAAAACTATATCGATTTACAACATGTAGTAATTACAAATTGATTTAGAGTTTTAAAATAACTTTGCTTCAAATGATGGCGATTCACATGCCACTGTTCCGATTTCAAACCAATTGTAGTACTTTCTCCGTCCCCAAATGATCTTTCTATTTTTCTATTTATGTGTTCCCCAAAATTCTTTCTATTTCCTTTTATGACAATTAATTCACTTTCATAATACACTCTCTTTCCTATTTTATCTTTCTCTCTTATTTACTTTTTTATCTTATTTTTACTCTCACACTCTCATTATTCCTTAATTACCGTATCATCAATCCAAATAAGAAGATCAAAAGGGGACGGAGGGAGTAATAACTTTTCCAAATGATGACATTTTCAATATTTTGTTTGATAACTTGTTTGAATATATTCATGTCACAGAAAACAGTTCCATTCTCTTGCATTTCCTTTGACCTTTATCCAATGTATTGATTTTTACAAATGATTTTTTTTGGTACACATCGATTGTTTGTGTGCACTTATGAATCTCAGATGAGTTGCCCTTTCAACATTAAATGGGGAAAAACACTGCCATCTATTTGATTCATGATTTTTTTTAAACGGATGGAAAGAAGATTTAAAGTAGACATATTTTTAGTTTATTATGAAATCTTTAGTAGGCTTTGGAGGACGAGCGGATCGGTTGCTAAGGACAGTAGCGGCGAGATGGCTAAGGCTAAATGTATGAAGCCCCTGACAACTCTTTCGAACGTGAGACAAAAATTATCTTTTGTCTCGCAGAAGGTTTTGGCGGATGATTTTTTATTACGTGATGGTTAAACGATCAATTTATTTTCATTTGTAATTGTCTTTTTGAGTTATAAGAAATATATTATATTATTTAGTGGTAAATGAAAACATAATAAATAATTTTTACATGATTTTTTCTGTTTATTTCTCTTCAATTTTTTTCGGTCTCAATTTTTTCTTGCGGGAATAAATTTCTATGTTTGAAATTTCGCTCCACTATTTTCGAAAGAGACTGCATAAACACATTTCCATACTTTCCAACGGTCATTAGTTCGTTACTTCAGTTATTTAAATTTTTACATATAAATTTCTCTGTAAAAAAAATTAAACAATAGACACACGCAAAGTTCCAATTTTTGTCCATTTAGAAAACTGCGAGGACTCAATCGTAAATACCAAAACTCCCAAGCCACCAAGCAAAGCAAGTATCTTTCCTTGTTAGGTTTTTCTAGAAGGCAAACGAGCGACGAACTCTCCGTCAATCCGATCCGCGTCCTTCCGTCCACCACCACCACCACCACCACCACCACCACCAAGGTCAGTCGTTACCTCCATCATTTTCGATTTTCAATCGCCGATGCTCAATCGCATGCCTCAGTTTCCATTTTATCGTATTCGTATCAGTTTGGATCTGCTATTGAATTCCTAGGTGATTGCATGTGGTTTAGATAGTGAATTTGATGCTCATTTGTTGGGTTTTTTAGGTATTCAATGAGATTTGATTTGATTTTGATTGTAGCTTACAGAAATTTGAGATCTGTGCTTGTTTGATTATTTAATTATTTAATGTTTGATTTTGTTTGTGTGAGCTGATTTGGTATTTGGTATCTGGAGTTTAATTGCAGTTGCCTTGAATGAATATGATGGTTTTGATTGTGGCAGCAGGGGAGAAAGTATGGATAAATGATTTGGCTGTTATGGTTTATTGACATTAATGGATTAATATTTATGAAATGGGATTTATTCGGTTTTATTGTAGTGTTGATGTCATCTTTATGAATGTGTGCTGCTGTACTGAAGTTGTTTTGTGCTGATTGGATAGGTTTAGAAACGTTTGAATAGTGATGGGGAAAGTTGCTGAGATGAAGCGTGGAAGATCTAAGTCGAAAGGTAAAGATAGTGATGATTCTGATGAGGATTATATGATAGAAGAGGATGAGGATTATTTAGATGAAGAAGATGAAGATAAACTTTTTTCTAATGAAGAGGATGGAAATGATTATGATGATGATGATGATGAGGAGGTGGAGGAGGAGGAATATTTCAATGATTTGTCTCACAATGATGATGGATTTAAGGAAGAGCTTGAAGAGAAAGATTTTCGTAAAACTGCTCAAATAAGGCATAAGCGGAGTGGTCTGGCACGAATGAAGTTGGGTACAGGGATATCTAACATTCAGAGAAATGAATTACGAAGGTATGATGAATCTGACGACGAGAATGAAACTCAAACAGAAATGTTTCAAGCTGCGGAAGAAGAGGGAGATGTGAATGAGGTTACTATATTAAAACGTAAAAGGAGTTGCTTGGATCAAAGGAAAGTGCGCAGCAAAGTATCAAGTAATAGGCGTAATGAACATGAAGAATTTGATGATGAGGATTACAATGTGGAAGAGTTGGAAGAAGAAGCTGAGGAGGAGGAGGAGGAACAAACACAGAATTTTGGAATTTCTGAAGAAGAACAAGAGATTGATGAAGTAAATAGGTCAAACTTCAGCAGAAGCTGTTCTAATCAAAAGAAATTGCATACCAAAACTTCAATTTCTGGGAGAAACCGACATGGAAAAGTTGATGACGAGGATTACAATTTTGATGATGACGAGGAAGACGATGAAGACGATGACTTTACGCTTGATGAATCATTTAGTCACGAAGAAGAAGATGATGATGAGGAAGAGGAAGAACATATGGCCAAGAAAAAGAAGCAAAATAACAAACCAATTAAAAGAACTTTGAGAAAAAGGTCATCTGGTTCTTCGAGAAGGAAAAAGAGAAGGGTTGATGTTGCCAGCAAAGTTGGCATGAAAAGGAAAAAAAGTCGCAGCGTAAGAAGAAATGTAGGCTCAGATGCTGATGATGTTGAAGATTTTACCAGCATAAATTTTGTAAGAAAAAGAAGAACTAAGAAGAAGCCACGCCGCGGAACAAGAAACTTCTCTGTTCATTCGGATTCAGATCTTGTAGATTCTGGGCCATCAGAGATCGAGTTCACAATATCTGAGGAAGAAAGAGAACAAGTTAGAGAAGCAAGCAATATCTGCAGGAAGCCAACAGCACCTATGACGAGTTCTTGCTCTTATAAGGACAGTGATTCATTTGCTCAAAGAAAAAAGCGCCTAGTTACAAAAGGTAAGGGGAAGATTCCAGAGTTGGAGAAAGACGTGGTCAAACAAGTTTGTGGGATTTGTTTTTCAGAAGAAGGAAAAAATACCGTAAGAGGAGCATTGAATTCCTGTACTCATTACTTTTGCTTCACATGCATTTTGGAGTGGTCAAAAGTGGAATCTCGTTGCCCTCTATGCAAGCAGAGATTTCAGGCAATTATTAAGTCGATTAAAGCAAATACTAGAGTTGATTCGAAAGATTTAGTGTTGCAGATACCAGAGCGAGACCAGGTGTGCATCTTTTTGCCCATTATTTTTTATTATTTTATGTAACATCTCATGTTCTTGGTTCATTTATTTACTAGTCATTGATTTAAGCATAGGTCTACCAACCAACAGAAGAAGAGATACGGGGATATTTGGATCCATATGAAAATGTGATATGTACGGAGTGCCGCGAGGGTGGTGATGATGAGCTAATGCTGCTTTGTGACTTGTGTGATTCGCCGGCACACACATATTGTGTTGGTCTAGGACGAGAAGTTCCCGAGGGTAATTGGTATTGCGAAGGTTGTCGGCCTGCTTCACTGGGACCATCGAATAATCAAATCCAAGACTCCTTAACAGGACAACGGAATTTGTTTCACAGACTATCTTCTTTTCAGGGCATTCAAGATGAATTTGACGGTTCATTTTCGACGTCACATAGATTTGGTAGTTTTCCATCACCTAGGTATCTTGGTGGAGCTATTCAAGCTTCTTCTCCTAGATCTGGAACAGGGGTGGTGACTGTATCAGGGAGACGTCAGATGCATCGTCAGATACAGTTTATAGTTTCTAACAACAGAAGTAGGCAAGCAACAGATGCTCTTATTGGTAATACAGTTGATAACACTCAGGTCAGCCAAAGTCAGAGTAGTCATAGGACATCTACACCGGCCAGAACACCTGAAATGGGTACTTCCTTTAGTACTCATATGTATGAAGAGTCTCGTAATACACCCACTCCCCGTAGTATGGAGTTCTTACCTGTGAGCGCTCATCAGTTGGCAGATCAGCTGGTTCTTGATGTAGCTCCAGTACTTGATGATATCGACGTCCAGGGAACATCCGGACCGTCAAACATTTCTATATCGTGCAGTGTTCAACCTTTTGTCTTCAATAATAATGCAAATGTAGGGCGTGAATACCATTTGTCCGCTTCCACATTGGGAGAGGGAAGCAATTTTTACCTAGAGGAACAAGTGAAACACTTGGTTCATCACTATTTGGAAAGCATGTCGAAGACATTAACACTTGGTATGTTACCCTCTTTATTCTTCTAACTAGAGTTTTGATTATATATATCAATTACATATTTCTTGATACGGAACCTATTCTTTCCATAGTTTGGTTATGTAAAGAGTTACCAGTGTCATATTTGGATATAGTTTTAAATGTTTGTTGTTTGTCACAATTACAGCAGATGCAACTAGTGTGCTTTTGCTTTAGTAAGGTTTAATTCAGTGCGGACTCTAAACAATGATAATGATTGTCTTTTCTACTTATCTTGATTAAACACGGTCTGTCATTATTTTGCATCTCTCTATTTGTCAATGCTGGTAATTTAACATTCATGCCAAGTTATAATGATATGGTCGTTTGTCGATCCCTAGATGCAAGCGTTCTTGAAGATATTGAAAGGAAATCGCATAATACAATTTTAGCTGTGTGCGGGCATCACCATCACCCATCTGAGGTATTCCATATGCAGCTGCAACCTAGGTGCTCCCACATTGGAAATCAGTTGATACCCACCAGTCCAATAAAGGATCACTGCAGCTGTTGCTTTAATACTTTCGCCAAGGAAGTGGTGAAAACTGTAATGAATTCTAAGTTACCACACTTCCTACATGTCAGAGACTGAGCCTCAACTTAACCATCACAGATTATTTTGTGTAGCGGTAGTATCATAGTCAATTTTTTGTGGCCATACATACCTGTTCATTTTGGGGTAGCTTGTATATTTTGTAATCTGGCCCATCTGGAAAAAAAGTTCAGGAGATTGTATAGTTCTATTTCACAGGACATGCGTTTCTTCTTCCTGAGGCCTGAGTCCCAAGTCTTCCGAAATAAATTGGATATTTGCGGAATGCTCCCCTGCCCCTACTCTATCAGCAGGTTTTTTTCCCTTTGTGCACATGATTGAAGACGAGTGTTGCTCCCGTCTGAAACTTTTGTTTTTTGAGACACAACTTGAGTCAGAAACTTTGAAGTCCATCTCATTCTATTAGTTCACAGATGCGTCATGTCTAAGTACGCGAGAGTAAGGCCTATGCTTGTGTCTTTTTTGATGCCTAGAACTGCCTTGGGTTTTCATCAGGAATATGATTCAATAAGTTGACAATAGTCGGAGAATGCATCTCCTCAGCTGCTCTACATTCACCGAATTGAAAGTTTTCGTGTGCATCTGTTAACGGAAATCAAAATTCTAACGCAAATCAGCTTAAATTCAGTAGACCCAGTTCACGACATGTCTACAGAATTGCAAAAAGTCTTGAACACTAACTAAAGCAACGCTCCTATTTGCACTGGGCAGCTTCACTGACTTTGCAGGAAATGCAAGGCTTGGCCGTCTATCTTAATCTATCAAAAATCAATTTATTTGCGAAACCAAATTGCTAAGACGTGAAAGAGTCAATTGTCTAAACTAAAAGGACCAAACTGTAAATAAACAAAATATTCAGGTCCAGAAAAAGCAGTGTCTATCTCACTTTTCTGATTAGGGTTTTTTCTATCGACGGCAGACGCAGAGAGCTCCATCCGATCTGCGTTCATCCGTCCATCAGGTCAGTCGTTGTTCCTGATCTCCATTTGTTTCTCTTCGATCGCTTGCTTCAGTTTTCGTTTACACCAATTTTCCTTTAAATTTCAATTTTCGTCGTACACGATTTCCATCGGATACTGGACTTTTTTGGTCACTGATATACAGGGTTTTTTATATTATTTGAGTGAATTGTAGCGTTATAAATTGTTTATTTAAAATTGGAATTTGGAGAAGTTTAAGGGTGGGTAGTATGAACAATGGTATAAATATTGTATGCTTACTTACGAGCGTATGGATTACTATTAATCATTTAGGCATGCCGAGAATTTACATTCTGTTATTTTTTTTACTTGATAGAAACAGAGATCACATTTGGATTATTTTGACGCAGCAACTGTGGGTTTGGAATTTTATTGTTGATGTCTGCGTTTTTTTCTCTTTCGACTGAGGCTTTTTGGTTACTGGTAATATACTTTAGGTGTGTTTGGAACTAATTCTGATGTTTTATGTTATGCAGAACTGAACTGATTCGTTCAACATGTCGACGTTTGCCAAACCTGAGAATGCTCTGAAGAGGGCAGAAGGTGATTGTATATATATTTGAAGTTTGAAGTTTATTTTCTTGACGGAGATTGTTCGCCATCCGAGCATTGTTAGTTTTAAAAAAGAAGCATCTAATTTTAGAGAGATTTGTTTTTATTTGCAGTTATTTGCATTTTTTGGTAAAACAGTTGATGAGTACGGGGTCTCTGGTTAATAGGTGTACCAATAATGTCCGATGTGATAGATGTGTGTTTCAATAAACATTAACTGTAATCTGGCGAAAATACTTTGAATTGAAGACTTATTACACAATACTCATTTCTATGCGTTTATATACATTCAACATCTTTGTAAATAGAATCTTTTTGTTTTGGCATGTTGCAACCGCAATACTAATTCTTTTTGAATAAAAATGCAGAGTTAATCAATGTTGGTCAGAAGCAGGATGCTTTACAAGCTCTTCATGATCTCATTACTTCCAAGAGACATAGAAATTGGCAGAAACCGCTTGAAAAGATTATGTTAAAGTATGTTGAACTGTGTGTCGAAATGAGGAAAGGTAGGTTCGCCAAGGATGGGTTGATTCAATATCGAATAGTGTGCCAGCAAGTAAATGTTAATTCTTTGGAGGAAGTGATCAAATATTTCATGCACCTGTCAACGGAGAAAGCTGAGCAGGCACGTAGTCAGGCTCAAGCATTGGAAGAAGCACTAGATGTGGATGATCTTGAAGCTGAACAAAGGCCTGAAGATCTGATGCTTAGTTATGTCAGTGGTGAAAAAGGAAAAGAAAGATCAGACCGTGAACTCGTAACTCCTTGGTTCAAGTTTTTATGGGAGACCTACAGAACTGTGCTCGAAATCCTACGTAACAACTCAAAGTTGGAGTCTCTGTATGCGGTAATTTTTCTAGATCAGGGAACCTATATTTGTATCAATTATTAAGTTTGATTGTTAGTTGAACTCGAATGTTTTACAACTAGTGGGTCGGCTGTCACATTGTATTGTTGCTCACTGCTAAATCCGCTGGTTTATTATATGTTATGCAGATGACAGCGCATCGAGCCTTCCAGTTTTGCAAGCAGTACAAGAGAACAACCGAGTTCCGCAGGTTATGTGATATCATAAGAAATCATCTTCTGAATTTGAACAAGTACAAAGACCAGAGAGACCGGCCAGATATATCTGCTCCGGAAAGTCTGCAGCTCTATCTTGATACAAGAATGGAGCAACTTAAAATTGCAACAGAACTTGAACTATGGCAGGTTTGTAAGCTGAAATGAACATTTGGTCAAAGTTTCTTATCCATGGCATGTCAGATGTCCAAGTTTTGTATTCAGATTTTTGTTGCTATACAAAATTACCCTGCATGTTTACATTACATGTGGCGTGAGAGATTTCTGACCTGTAGCTGCTTGCTTAATATTTGCTTTTTCTAGCAGTTTTATGGAAGGCTGCGTAATGGGTTTTTTGGCGACTTTTTCCCTTCTGTTTTTGCCAATACCTTATTTTTTTAATCCCACAGGAAGCATTTCGCTCTGTTGAAGATATATATGGTCTTATGTGCATGGTCAAGAAAACTCCAAAATCCTCACTCATGGTGGTCTATTATGCCAAGCTGAGCGAGATATTTTGGATTTCCTCCAGTCACTTGCACCATGCTTATGCATGGCTAAAGCTTTTCACTTTGCAGAAGAGCTTTAACAAAAATTTAAGCCAGAAGGACTTGCAGTTGATTGCATCATCTGTTGTCTTGGCCGCCCTGTCCGTTTCTCCTTACGACAGCACTCACGGGGCATCTCATGCAGAGCTTGAGAATGAGAAGGAAAGGAACCATAGGATGGCCAATCTTATAGGATTTAATCTAGACCCTAAGTCTGACAGCAGAGAAGTGGTAACATTGTTATAACATTTATTGGTGTCATCATTGGCTTTAAATTTAAAACTATATCTTCTAAACTGTTTGTTTGTATTTGCTTTCTTGCAGCTATCTAGGTCATCCCTTATTTCAGAACTGGTACGCCTTGAGTTCTCTGCTAAGATGTTTTTGCTTTCATTCAATCAATGTCCTTGTTCTCATTTTTTTTGAAAATAAATCTATGTTCAGTGTCGAAATAAGAATTAAAATGGCACTTTATCTATGATTATGCATCATTCGGTAGTTTTGTGTTGTCCACACATTTGCAGGCATGCTTCTTGTGATACCGGCCAAAAGCGCAGTTGAGCTAATACGTTATTATTCGTGCAGGTATCCAAGGGTGTCATGAATTGTGTGACTCAAGAAGTTAAAGACCTCTACATCCTCTTGGAGCATGAGTTTCTTCCATTGGATCTTGCTTTAAAAGACCAGCCACTGCTGATCAAAATTTCAAAATCTGGGGGGAAACTTAGCTCAGCCCCTTCAGTACCTGAAATTCAACTATCCAAATATGTTCCTGCACTGGAAAAACTTGCTACCCTGAGGTTGCTTCAGCAGGTGCCCTATCTTTGCTGGCTTTTTCTTATGGTACTACACTAGTATGTCACTTGCTGTTTAATGTTGAGACATAATTGTGTACCATGTTTTCCAGGTGTCACAAGTGTTTCAGACGATGAAGATACCTAGCTTGGCGAAGATGATTCCTTTCTTTGACTTCTCTGTTGTTGAAAAAATATTTGTAGATGCAGTGAGGCAGAATTTCCTATCTTTAAAAGTTGATCACATGAAAGGAGTTGTTATTTTTGGAAGTCCGGTAAGTAATTAAATACCTTTGTTAGTTGTGAAGATTGGATTTCTTGCTTTCTGCTTCTTTGAGTTAGCTGTCATTGCTCAAAAAGGGATTTTATTTTCCCAACTTTAAGTGGTCATGAAAACTGTCAAATCCCATTTAAAGTTTGATTTGAGAATTGTTCAGCTTGTCGATTTTTGTAGGGTCTTGAAGCTGAAGGACTTCGCGATCACTTGAGTGTATTTGCCGAGTCTCTGAACAAGGCCAGATCCCTGATATATCCTCCTGCCAAGAAGTCTTCTAAGATAGCTGAAATCCTTCCAGGTCTTTCTGAGATTGTTGATAAGGAACACAAGAGACTTCTTGCTCGGAAATCAATTATTGAGAAGCGCAAGGAAGAACAAGAAAGGCAGCTATTGGAAATGGTACTCCCAAATCATTTCTCTCGATACGATGTTCATTCACCTTCGTTTGTGCTACTAACTACTAGGACTTATTCTCTAAACTCAATTTTGACATATGTTTTAGGAACGCGAAGAGGAGACTAAGAGACTGAGGCTTCAAAAACTTACAGAAGAAGCAGAGCAGAAAAGGCTTGCTGCGGAGTATGAACAAAGAAAAAACCAGAGAATCCTTAAGGAGATTGAGGAACGAGAACTTGAAGAGGCACAAACTATGCTTCAGGAAGCTGAAAAGCGTGGAAAGAAGAAGGGAAAGAAGCCAATCATTGAGGGTGTAAGTAAAATATTTTCAGGCGTATGAATTATCCTTTTGTTGAATTCGTGGGTTGTGGGTGTCAGATCTCATTGTCAAGTCGCATATTCAGGAGAAAGTGACAAAGCAAAGCCTTCTAGAGCTTGCTCGGGCAGAACAACTGCGGGAAAGGCAAGAAATGGAGAAAAAGCTGCAAAAACTGGCTAAAAACATGGATTATCTTGAAAGAGCTAAAAGAGAGGAGGAAGCTCCATTAATAGAAGGTGCTTTTAAAAGACGGTTGGTGGAAGAGGCCGCGTTCCATGAGCAAGAATATCAGGTATTTTAGTTTCGTTTTACATGTATGCTAGTGGACCAGTAGACCTTTGGGCCATTATCTATTGTATGTGCAACAATGCAGCAAGAAGTTGAGGCTAGCAGGCTTCGACATGATGGAGACGTGAAGGAGAAAGAAAGGCTTAGCAGGATGCTAAAACATAAGGTATTTGAGTGCATGGAAAATTTCTCCTCTGTCCAAGATACTGACACGCAACATCTTGGTTCATTTTGGGATTGGGTGTCATTAAGTCAGTTATTTGTTTTCTGTTGTAGAACATATTCCAAGAGCGGATATTAAGTCGTCGCCTAGCAGAACACAATCGGATGATAGCTGAGGTGAGGGAGAAGCTGGAGCAAGTAAAGAGAGCTAAGAAGGAAGACAGGGAAACCAGGCGGAAATTGCTGTACTTCTTAAGAGGAGAAGAGGAGAGACAAAGGAAGGCTCGTGAAGAAGAAGAAGCCCGTAAGCATCAAGGTAAAATGTCCTGGGCTTGGGTGTCTCGTAACTGTGAATCTTCTTGCTCTTTTATTAGGCTTTGAACCTTCTTTTATTCTCTTCGGTTCCTCAATGCCACCTCCATTTCATGTCATTGATCATAGAGATTACGTATGTTCTTAATTAAATTTCATTGGGTTGACAGAGGAAGAGAGGCGCAAAAAGGAAGAAGCTGAGCGCAGAGCAAAACTAGATGAGATAGCCGAGAAGCAAAGACAGAAGGAGAGGGAGATTGATGAAAAAGCTAGACTGGAAAGGGAAGCTTTATTAGGAAAGGCAGTGGGACCGAAGCCCTTTGACCTTGGTAGTGCACGTCCTGCAGAGCCTCAGGCTGCTGCTCTTGCAGCTCCCGCACCAGGAAAGTATGTACCTAGGCATCGCCGTGGGGAAGCAACGCCTGTAGCTCCTCCACCTTCGGAGCCTGTGGACAGATGGGGTTCTGGGAGAGGAGATGACCGGGGTGGTGATAAATGGCGAGGTGGGGGTGGTTCCAGACCAACATCCTGGTCCTCAACCCGGCCTCCTCGTTGATTGTAAAGAGGCACACAATCATGAAAAAGGTTTCAATTGTTTTTGAAAACTGCTGTTTTGGATTGAGAGAAACAAGCTGAATGTGTTGTTTTGTTTACAGAATGGAGTTTGATGGTTATTTATGTGATTCATTATCTCAACACTCACAGAGTCATTTCATTTGGGGTCGTTGTATTTTTCCAAATTCGGATTTCTATTGCTATGCCAGTTTATCTTTACCATATATCAAAATAAAGTCGTTGCAAAAACCAATACCATTAAAGTAATTTTCTGAATGACAAAAAAAAGTTGCCACTTTTATTTCTGCACTCTTAGTAAAAGTGTATAATAGAATATAGGGATAATGACAAAAAGAGTTCCGAACTATTATAATTTTTCAATTAACGGTCTGAACTTTTAATTTTTCAAAATTAGAGTTCGAACTATTATGTTTTTTTTCAATTTAGGGTCCGAAGTATCATAAATTTCAATTTGCGGTCCGAACTCTCAATTTTCTAAAATGGGTACCTGAACTACCACCAGTTTTGAAAAAAAAATAGAAACACTTTCAATCCAAAAATTAATTTAATATTAATTAATTTTAAGTATTTAATATTTAATAATATAAATATAACTAAATTATTTGTTTCAAGTTTAATAATCATCTTTCAAATATTTATTTTGAAATTTTAATTGCTTTTTAAAAATTTTGTTGTATTGTATAGCGAAAATGACAAAATGGGTACCCGAACTAACCAATTTAAGCAAATTTAAATTATCTTATCTAACTTTATTTAACTGAAATTTACTTAAACTATAAATATGTTTTAAAAATAATAAATTTTAAAAAAAATTTACTCATGTTTTAAAAAATATTCAAAATTTATTCCTACATCATACACGTACATGACAATCCCTGACTCAAGGCGGATGCATTATGAGCGACTCATACTCGATCTCTTTTGGTTTGATGACCAAATAATATTAATTCTCTTTTCTAAATAAACTAATTCCAAAGCAAACAAACTAATCTCGCAATACGTTTTTAAGCATTTTTATATATTCGCGCCCTGAATTGGAAAGACATGTTAGTTTTATACCCTTTTTGTCTTTATCCCTTTTATTTATTTTGGAATCCGGTGGTAGTTCAGGTAATCATTTTGGATAAATTAAAAGTTCGGACCGAAAGTTGGAAATGTGTTAATTCGGGGGCCTTTTTGTCTTTATCCTTAATTTTAATGATAGTTCGGACCTTAAATTGAAAAAACATGATAGTTCGGATCCTAAATTGAAAATATATGATAGTTCTGACCCTAAATTGAAAAATCATGATAGTTCGGCCCGTAAATTAGAAAGTTATGATAATTGGAGAATCCTTTTTGACATTATCCCTAGAATATAAAATAAGCCCTTTCACCTTTCTATTCATTTTCCTTGTCTAAACTGATCAACCCGATCCCAGCAGAAAGCCAGAAACCCTTTCACGTTTAATTTTAGTGGAAGCTCGAGGAGGTAATTATTTTTCCAATTTAATGCGTGTGAGGTTTACATTTTCATTTTATCGTGGGGATACGCACACAAAAAAGCAAGAAATGGTGCAACTTTTCAGGACCTTGGCCTCTACAGGGAGGATACGTCTCATCAGAAGTGGGGAGAGAGCATCAGCAACTTTTTCATTTGATGATTTGAGTAAGTCAGCCTGTTTCATCTACTAGTTTGCTAGATAGCTCAGAGATATTGCAAAAAAACATACGTACAAAATTACTAAATTGTTCTTTCTTATACATTTCAAATTTGCTATTTAAATCCATTAATACTAAAAAATAAATTTATAAAAATCATACCAATATT
>JAWWMW010077934.1:0-13252 GCA_035048345.1 Echeveria elegans
AAACCTTCATAATATGCCTTGACCCTTCATCTTTGTGTGCACAAAATATCTGATTTTTGTCACACATTTTCGGATTTTTTTCTGAATTAAATTTTGGTCCAATTGAGTAATTCTCGGTCTGGTTTAATCAGCTTCCTTGGTTCAGTAAAATGGCCTTCTTAACGTCGGAATCAGACTTTGGGGTAAACACCAAAATTGTAGCTTTTTGAGTCCTCTTTCCAACACACTTTGTTTCATTGCAATCGGACAATTGATGCTCCCTTTGGAATTATTTTAAGCTGCAAAAGTCAAAACAGCCACTTACTGTGGGTCTTACTCGATCAACTACTCGATCGAGTTGTTCTTCGGCTTCCTTTCTCTACTCGGTCGAACTTACGGGAGTTCGATCGAGTTGCCTGAAATGCTACTCGATATAACTTTCTTTCCTCGATCGAACTCCTTTCTGGTCATGTTCGATCGAGCTAATATTTGGCATGAATTTCCTTTGCTTGATTTCCGTCTGTTTTGATCGAATATTTGCCTGTTTTGCATGCTATTTGACTTCTTTTGCAATAACCTAGTCAAATCATGATAATATGTATTTTCTACCAGAAATGACAATGTTAGAGTGCAAAATATCTTGTACTTCATATAAAATTCAAACAAATACAAGCAATTTGGTGTATAAAATATAGTCAATTTCAACACCAATCACATTTCAAAAAAAATGAAACGACGTCGTTTTACAAATTACCTTTCTTCTCCAAATTAACGAAGCAAAATAGAGCGGAGCGGCAGCGCGACTAGAGTCGCGAGTAGAGCTTCAGACGGCGGTGAGCTTCGTACGGCGGAACAGCACGACGACGCGAGCTTCAACGGACCAGACGCGAGCAGCGAGCAGAGCAGAGCAGCAATCCAAGCAGAGCAGACGCGACGCGGGCAGCAGCAATGGAGCAGAACCAAACGGAGTAGAGCTTCGGACGAGGGACGTGACAAGAAACAGAGCGGCCGAGGCGAGGCAAAGTAGAGCCAACACAGAGCAGAGTCGAGGCAGCCGGGCCAGAGTAGAGGAGCAGCGCAGAGGCGAGACGAGCAAAGCAGGTGGGTCGGTTGAGGAGACGATGGTGAACAGTGCCGTTGCACCAGTATTTATAGGCGGGACTGAAAAAAAACTCTTCAGTTTTTGGTACATGGGGGTACCCAAAAGCTTTATGAAAAATTTTAAAAAAATTGTAATAAATATAATGCTATTTTAGGAAAGCATTTAAAAAAAAGGGGAAAACGTAAATGCATCATTTTTTTGAATTTTTTTTAAAATGCATGCATGCAAGTGCATCATTTTTGAATTTTTCAAAAAAAAAAACTTGATTCTTTGGGGTCTGTGCGGCATAAAAGCCTGGTTCCGAAGCAAAAGCAAGAAGTCTTTCGTCAAGTTGGATAACAACAGAGGGACGTATATAAACGTGATGTTCTGCGATAAGTTCAAAGCAGTCACACAAAATCGAGTCAACCGCCAAGTTGGATAACGACAGGATGATTCGGCAGTCAAATAACCAGAATGTTCTCACAAGAAGATTGGACGTTCAAGAGACTCTCAAGTCAAAAGGGCTCATGACCTCATCGCACTAAAACACTAAAAAAATTTAGTGTCGTGTAATTCGGTCATGAGGGGGCAATTTGTAGGCATTAAAATTTTATGTCGAAATTAAATTTAAATTGATTATTTGAATTAATACAAAAATTTAATTCATTTAATTAATTTAAATAAAATCTAGACCGACTCGGCAGATCAAAAGCGAGTCCCGGACCGAAGAACCAGATCAAATTTGGGCTGAAAGAAGCTTGTTGGGCCAAAATCCCCTACTGGGCCGACCCATCATGAAAGCCCACCAAATCAAGCCCAAGCCCACCAAACAAAGTCCAAATGGACCAAGCCCACTACAAATGGGCCAAGCCCACCAAAAAAAGCCCAAAATCCTAAAAGTCCATCAAATTTCTTATAAATAGGGAGTTTCACTCCTCATTCTCACAATTCGGAAAATTCAGAAAATTCAATAAGTTCAAGAGCTCTTCCGCCAGTCAGAGAGAACTCAGCGAACTACGCAAGAATCAACCGGTTCAGAAGGAAAAAAGAGAAGAAAGCTTGTCAAGAAGCCGTCAACTCGCAGTCAACAAGTGCATCAACTCCAGCACCGCCTGCCAGTAGACAAGAAGCATCAAAGCCTCTTCGCCCATTTCCTTTCGCGTCCGCACGAGACCAAGGCAATCAGACCCTCGTCGACGTCAATAACAAGTCAAATCAAAGTCAACGCGCGCCGTAGAATCAGAGAAGCACTAGAGATCGAACTACACAACTTTTGAAGAACAACAAAAATACAAAAATTTATTTGTACTTCCTTTATTTTTGTATTAATTTACAAAGTAATTTGGACCTATATACAAATTTCTGATGCATGTCTTCACATAATTTTTAAAACGTTGTGATGTCTTTGACTATGATGTTTCATTTTCTTCTGATTAATGATATGACAGGATGTGAATTTGAAAGAAAAGTTCTATAAGGGAGATCAGATGCTTAAAATTTAGAATTATGGTTTGTGGTTAAATAATAATCGTAGAGGTTGACACTTGCAATCTTTCGGCCTCACAAAAAAAAAATCCCAAGCGATGCGAGAAGGGAAAACAAACTATCTTCCCTAGTCTTGAGTAACCGGAAAGAGTTGAACGTATGTAACACCTAGCCTAACTCATGCGAAAGAGACGACAATGAGAAAAGAGCTGGATGTTGTTCGATATGATGATATCTGAAGGCTATCATTGGAACCGTTCAAGGGAACAAAAGAAAAATGCGGACAAATAAAAAAAAGGGTTAATTACAAAAAGTCACCCGTAAAATACGGGTTTTTCCCGTAAAAATCGATATTACCCAGACCCACCCATAAAATATTTTTTTTAATAAAAGTTATCTGTTTGACTTTAATTAACTTTAAAAAATCAAAAGATTTATCAAAAAAAATTTAAAAATTCAAAACTTCATAAAACAAATATAAAAAATCCAACCATTTTGTATCACTTTTGATAAAGAAATTATGCCTTAAGAATTTTTTGTATAAATTTAATTTGATATTTTAAATATTTACCAAAATGTAGCATACAATTTTATCAAAAATATAACAAAAATGTTTAATTGTTTGTTATTATTGTTTTGAACGTCGCCAAATTTTTATAAAATATTTTATTATTTTTTTCTATTTTTATTAAATGTTTATATGAAATATTATGTGAAATTCAAGCTTTGTGAAATAATTATATTTAAAAATAATTAAAAAATTAAAAATTTGTTAAAATTCAGACACATACAAAAAACTAATGGTAAACTATTGAACATTTTTTATATATTTTTATAAAAGTTTTTGTAAACTTTTGATATATCAAATTAAATTTATACAAAAGTATTCGTATGGTATAATTTTTTTAATAAAAATGGCACTAAATGGTTGGATTTTGAATATTTGTTTTATGAAGTTTGGAATTTTTTTTAAGTTTTTTTGATATTGTTTTGATTTTTTAAAGTTTATTAAAGGCAAAAGGGTGGCTTTTAGTTAAAACATATTTTTATGCTTGGGTCAGGGTAATATCGATTTTTACGGGTGTCGAATTGAAAAATCCATATTTTACGGGAGATTTTTGGTAATAAACTCCAAAACAAATCATTATCATAAAAGTATATCTCAAACTCAAACTCAAACTCAAACTCAAGGGATGATTCAAGTTGTCCATGTAGCACCAGCGAAGTAAGTCTGAGTTTCCAAAAAGAGTAAATTAGTTTTAAACACTTTTTATTTGCGAAATTTAGACATTAACACCTCTTATTTAAACATTTAGATTTAAACACCTCTTATTCGTCTTTTTTTGGAAGTTGTCACCTCCAAGCAAATGTCAACTTTAAAAATATCAAAAAAAACTTTAAAAAATTCAAAACTATGTAAAACCAATAAGCGATATGCAAACATTTAACAAAATTTTTGATAAAAAAATTATTCATTAAAATTATTGTTGTATAAATTTAATTTGATATTTTAAATATTTAAAATAGGCAACACAATATTTAAACAAAGATATAAACAAAATGTCCAATATTTTGTCATTTTGATCTTGAATGTCTCTGAATTTTTACAAATTTTTTAAATTTTGTTTGCTATGATTATATATATAATATGATAAATTCAAGCTTTTTGAAACATTTATATTTAAAAATAATAATAAAATATAAAAATTCATAAAAATTCATAGACGTACATAATAACAATGACAAAATATTTGAAATTTTTTTATATTTTTTTTATAAAAGTTTGTGCTACATTTTGGTCAATATTTAAAATATAAAATTAAATTTATACAAAAATATTATTAATGCATATTTTTTTAATCAAAAGTGTTACTATAGGGTTGCATTTTGCTTATCGATTTTGCAAAGTTTTGAATTTCTTAAAGTTTTTTGATATTTTTAAAGGTTTTTTAAAGTTGACATTTGGTTGAAGGTGTCAACTTCAAAAAAATTGACGAATATGAGGTGTTTAAATCCAGATGTTTAAATAAGAGGTGTTAATTTCTAAATTTCGCGAATAAATGGTGTTTATAACTAATTTACTCTTCCAAAAACGCAAATTCATCAATTGTCAGACAAAGTGACAAAGTTTAACTCCACAATCAGAATCCAAAATCTTGATCAGCGTTCAGGAGCCTAAAAACAACCATCTCCTAGACATCCATAAACTCCCCATCCATCTGTGCTTTAAGGTGTCGTGTTTCATTTTAGTCTTTGGCTGACCAATATTAATGTATGTTGATGAACTGATTAGGGAAAACTTATTGAATTGAATTTTATCATTAATGACCAAATTGAATGTCATAAACTTTTTCTTGTTTGAGAACGAACAAGGATAAGTGTGGGGTGTTTTGATGGAGCATATTTATATGATCCATCGAGTCATTTATTTCTATGTTTTAGATATGTCCTAAATTATGCTTTTTGTTGTGTTTTTGTATTTTAGGTAAAATTATAGGCTTAAATTGAAAACATTGTAAAAAGGCATTTTGAAGGCATAAAGGCGCAATTCGACCAAACTAGACCAAATTTCAATTGAAACAGGATTAAATGAACAAGGAAGAATTGACTCACAAATCAAGTCTAACGATTTTTGCGAGCTACTGTGTTGCTCGCGATTTTACAAAAAAAAAAAAAAACATGGGTAGGGAGATAAGAAATCAGTAATTTGACGCCCAAGTTGCGATCTACATAGTAGTAGATCGTAATTCTTCAAATAAGGCATGGATTGCGACAATTTTGAAAATAACATGACTTAAAATACTGTTGGACCTTCGCTACTTGAAACTTGTACTAAGGGTGGGGTACAACAATCCGATCAGAGCGTGATATATATAATTTTGAAGCTGATTCAATTAATTATAACTTTTTATTTTGCGGCATTGACAGATTTTTAAGCGGAAGATGGACAGAAATGAGCTACAAGCAGAGATATAGTGTGGGACAGGAATTTCAAGACAAAACCAACATCATTATCTCTTCACCAATGGAACCTTGCTTCCTCCCTACCTCTACACCAAAATGACACTATAGCAATGCGCATAAAATGTCGCTTAGGTCCCTTATACGTAGCTTGGTACTACATATAACAAAATATGTGTATCAAAGGGTCGGTCACGTCCATGACGTAGCATAGGTATGTTGTGACATGTTATTTTTGGCATTCACAACGAGCTTGCAACGGATTTCTTATTACGTGGCGAAACAATTGTGTTGCTGTTAATTCTTGATCCACTAAATAAATGCATTTTATGGAAATAATACAACACGTTCGGTCGATGTTCATACTAATTGTAATATGTTGCATGTGACACTTGGTACATATATAATCCGTCATCTGAGGAAGAAAAAAATGAGTTTTGAATTGTGACATGTTTAGATGTTTGTTGCTTTGTAATGAAGGAACATTTTGCTTTGCCGCTTGCAATTGATGGAACATGGTTAGTTAACGTAATTTCGTGTTCCCTAGGAATGAAGGCACATGTGATAATGTGTTGAATTTGATGGTAATTTGTTTATTAATTAGGTGATTATCATCATAATTAGTTTTAGATACTACGTACTCATTTTTTTGAAGCTATTGATAATCCAAAACAAACTACATTACATCATACGAAAACAAAACAAGTCTTGTAAACACATTACATAGATACTAGTTTAAGGCACATATGCGTCAATGTTTAAACCTTTTGTGTCGAGACACAAAAGGTTACCCAAAAAAACGAAACAGTTTTAAAAGTCGAACTATTACATCAACCATTTCATGACTTGTTAACAAAGTTGCCCGGAATGAAACTTGCACCCTCACTTGCGACAGTGACACCCACACTAGTTAATCCAAATCTGGCGTGCACCATGTCTTCAATTGCCTTCAGCCTCCTCTGCACATTCTCTAAAGCCGTTTTTGATTCTGCCTCCCTGGCCTTGTACTCAGCTTCTTTTGCATCAGCTTCAACCTCGGCTCTTTCCAGCTCCGCTCTTAACTCTGCAACAGTTGGTCCAACTCTTTTCCTCGTAATCCCGCTAGCTGGTGCATCAGTTTCTTTTGTACGCGTTCAATACCTCATTGATGATGGCATGCTGGTCTTCATCAGGAAAAGGATCAATCACTGAACCTGGGTCTTCAAGAGATCGGCCATCCAACAATAGTTGAAGTTTATCCTTAACTTGATTCTGTCCACACAGATATCAAAAACACAAGAGTTACCACAACATTATACACATTCCGCAACTTAACAACAAAAACACACAGAGATATTTTGCACAAGAGTTACACATTCTGCAGAATCTTATTGATATTTTGCACAAGATATGAAAAGCCTAGTTACATAAATGTAGCATCACAGTAGTGCCTAATTAGACATCACAGTACATTTGTTACACAAAATTTACCAACATGTTCTAATACTTTAGGATCAGCAGCGAACCAAATGAGAGATGTAGCAGCACCGTATACATCCAAAAAGATTCAAGTACAAGTTACCACAATATTATACACATTCCGCAACTTAACAACAAGTTACCACAACATTATACACATTCCGCAACTTAACAAGTTATCACAACACATTATATATTGCATCATAACAAACAAGTTCATAAAATAATAGGATCAACAGGGAACCAAATGAGATGTAGCAGCACAGTATACATCCAACAAAATTCAAGTAACAAGTTACCACAGCATTATACACACTCCGCAACTTAACCAAAAGTAACTACAACACATATATATTGCATCATAACAAACATGTTCATAAACAATAGGATCAGTAGGGAACCAAATGAGAGATGTAGCAGCACAGTATACATCCAACAAAATTCAAGTAATAAGTTACCACAACATTATACACATTCCGCATCTTAACAACAAGTTACCACAAAACATTATATATTGCATCATATCAAACATGTTCATAAAACTTTAGGATCGACGGGGAATTAACCATTAGGATCAGTAGGGAAAAATGGGAGATGTGTAACTTTTCATTATAAATAACAAATGATAGAGGAGTTCAAATATACCACAAGCAGGGAACCATTAGGATTAGTAGCATAAGATTCCTCAAACACAGCAATATGCGGGGCGTGGTGGTTTTCATGCGCAAACTTTTTAGCTCTAGCCTCTAGTATGGTTTTGCCCAAGTGGTGATTAAATGTTTTGTTATTGTGGATGTTGGCACAATGGATACTCCTGGCCTGTAAAACAAAGAAACAATCAGTAGCACCAATTTCTTTTTTTGAAAGAAAAGAAATAAAAGACAAGCAAAAATTAAAACGGAACTATAAATTTAGGATCCTTGAAATTTCACACAGTCACGCCCACTGCTTAGTTCGCCACGCAAACTCAACATAGACCTCACCATCTTCTTGCTTGTAAAAGGTATCGCAGTGACATTTCTAGTTCCTATACCTCATTGCAGCCATTCTCTAAATAAAGTCCCACAGCCGATTCTCCTTTGTCAGGAAGTTCAAAATGAAGCTAAAAAAGGATAAATTAGTATAGCTAACAACTATTGGACATCACAGTTTAATTAAGAGATAGATACAGTTAATGAATAAATGTGTAAACTTACGGCTAGATGGTTGGTCATATCGTCACGGTATTTTTTGGGCAGCTTTGCGTAGGTGGCAGCAAGCATGGGCATCCTATCCTTAATATAAGCATCAATGTCGTGCGTCAGTAGGCTTCTCACTTTCTCATTTGCCGGGACATCGTGCTGTTGACATCCTTTTCCACCTTGATCTTACCATCTAGAGTGTGGCAGTGATTCTCAAGCTTCAAGCCATTAACCAAACCTCTCCGGTATCCGATCTCTTCATCTAGGACATTTAAAAATATTCAAATTAGTGAAGGGTCAAATAATTTAAAACAAAATATCACATATATTGGTAACACATATATCTTTGCCATTCTTAACCCTAATGCTCTTGCGTTTCTCTGGCACTTACTCATTCGATCGGGCAGTAGGCTGATGGCCCTCTGCAGGCTGATGCTCTTCAGCAGGCTGGTTAGGACCATTCAATTGAGAATTCTTAAATGGATGGAGGTGGTGGACCACGCGACAGCTGATATGATCACTAAGGCTAAGAGCCTGATTGCTGAGGGGCAGGTGCATGCAAGCTTGATGCTGAGGAGCAGCCACCGGAGAGCCTTATTACTGAGGGGCAGGGGCAGGGGCATGCAAGCCTGATTGCTGAGGGGCAGGGGCATGCGAGCTTTATTGCTGAGGGGCAGCCACTGGATGCCTTGATTACTGAGGAGCAGCCACTGGATGCCTTGATCGCTGTGGAGCAGCGCGACGAGGGCTTTATCACAGAGGACAGCCATCGGATGTCTTGATCGCTGTGGAGCAGCGCGACGAGGGCTTGATCGCATAAGGGCAGCCACCGGATGGTTGATCGTTGTTGAGCAGCGCGACGAGGGCTTGAACGCAGAGGGGCAGCCACTGGATAGCTTGATCGCTGAGGAGCAGCTTATTGAGGGCTTGATAGCTGAGGAACAGCTTGTTGAGCGGCAGCCACTAGATGGGAAGGATTTTCATGTGGAGTGGAGCGGGAGTGAGGAGGTGTTCGATTTTCTAACATACCAGGAAAACGGAAACGAGCTTGCGATGGACATATATTGGAAAGCTTTTCAACTTGTTGGGAACTATCAAACTTGCGCTTCTTGGTGATTTTTGGCCGACTTCCATGAAAAGTTCTCACACGATTTTTCGGTCGAGTATCTTCGTCAACACCTACTGAAGGTGGTGTTACAGGAGGACGTTGGTTGTCTTGTGGGAGGTCTGAGGCGTTCGGGTCTGATGTTGTAGAATCAATGACTAAAGGATTGGACAGGCTGGTTTGGGGCCTGTTCTTAGCCATGTTAAACGCAATCTTCATCACCATTCTACTGGACCGGCGGGCTTTCAGTTCCGGACTTACTTTTTTCCATGGATGACCGCCTTTCACTTTCAGTGTTGGTTCATCAAAGCTGGAAAGTCTTTTAGTCTTATTGGGAGCCATCGAGTACTCTGAAAAGAACAAGAAAACCCGAAGACAAAATGAGACGGTTTCTGAAACTAACCCTAGATATGAAATTTACACACAAACACGAATTGAGACAACTAACCCTAGATCTGAAACTAAACACGAATTATGAGACAACTAACCTTAGAAATGTTCACGGAGGAGAAGCAAGCGCGCGGCTGTGAGGCAGTAGTGAAGAGGCAAAGCGGTTCAGTGGTAGACCGTGTGTGGAATATGGGGAGAGAGGACCTGGTGTGTGTCGGTAGAGAGTGAAAAGCCTTCTCAATTTTTGGGATCAAATGTGTGTCGGTGTAGTGAATAGCCCTCCCAATTTTCTCCTCAAATTTTCGTTCCCTCCCACATCCTTCTCAAATTTTGCACGTGACATGCACAATTAAATTAAAGTAAAGTAACCTAATTATGTAAAGTAAACTACGTAAACATATATGATTAGCATATATATTCTCGATAAATACATAATTAAATTACTTATACATATATTTAAACATACATAATCCCTAAACAACATGAATTTACATATGTGGAAGTTAATTTTCTAAATCATCATCATCACTTTCATCCTCACCTTCCTCATCATCTTTATCACCTTCTTCATAATTAGCATAATTAGGATGTTCATACGGCGAAACTTGTGGAAGGTGATCAATGAGAGTGTACACAAAAAAAAGGCACAAGACAAATCGAAACGCACCAGAAATGAAACCAGAGGCTGAATTAAAAATCTGGGGCAAAGAGCGCATCACAACACCCATACAAAAGTCAAGATCAGCTCCTGAAAAGACGCTCCCCATCTTGTGATATGTACCCAAATCACGGCGTAAGGCGGGAGAGAGCCCTTTCCAAAACTGTCAAAACCCCGAGACAAGTTCAGCAGGACAAGAGAAGGGTAATAGGGTGATCAAGCAAGAATGTATTGCGAAAGTAGTCATTTCATTACCCAATGCAAGCATAACGCAAATTCTGAGACCACCGCCAGAAGGGTTTGTTTTCCAATCCTCCGAAACAAACATAGAAGGAAGTTTCAATCCCGACGCCTACAAGCTAATGAGAAAGGCTGGATATGATTTTAAAAAGCCAGCCCCGCTCGGAGAAGTGATCAAACCTCACGCTCATACCATCAGCCAAATGCAAGGGGCAACCCGCAAACACACTGGTCTAGGCTACGAATGTCCGCCACCTGTCCGGATTTTTGCTCGATGCAAATAAGACTCGTCAGGTGTCCATCATATTACATGGGAGGAAGTTGAAGATGATGGAGGAAATGACAACTTATCTCCACGTCCGACTTCGGTCTTTAACTGAATAAGACCATCTGTCGCTAAAAGACGTCACTCAGTGTTCGACCGGATGAACACACCGATGATACGACAGAGCCTACAGTCAACAACAAACCACTCAGTTTTCAACAGGATAGGCTCACGAGAAGGGTAAAACAAGAAGTCACCTTCCGCTACTCAAAATCAAAAGTCATCGGTGTTTGCACGCCTAAATGCTTCCGCCAAATCTGTCTATAACCGCCTAGAAGCACCCGTGAAGCAAGAAGAATGCGTCAAGGAAGAGGAGACTGCAGAGTATGAAGTAACAACCTCCTACCATGTGACTGCCGAGGAAATTCTTAATTTCTCAGAAGAAGTAGAAGCGGACCATGCTCCAGAAGTGCTCGAAGATGGGGTACAAACAATTGTGGATGATCTAAAGGAGTTGAATCTCGAAACACTTGAAGATCCACGTCCCATCTATAGAGTACTCTTTTGAAAAAAGAAGAGGAGGACCAGTACTTCAGACTGCTGACTAAGTACCGGGACGTATTTGCATGGAGCTATTCGGAAATGACAGGATAAGACTCGAGAGTAGAATTGCACCGTCTCACAAACAAATAGGGGGTTAAGCCTAAGAAGCAAGCATAACGATGCTTCCGACCGAGCTGGTTCCCGAGATCCAAAAAGAGGTGAATAAGCTAATCGATGCAGACTTTATCTGTGACGTCAAATACCCAACATGGATAGCAAACATTGTCCCGGTCAGAAAGAAAAATGGATAGTTGCGAGTATGTGTGGACTTTCGCGACCTCAATGAAGCTTGTCTGAAAGACAATTTTCCTTTGCCGGTCACAGAGCTCATGATAGATGCAACCAAATGTCATGAAGCTCTTTCCTTTATGGATTGCACATCTGGTTATAATCAAATACATATGGCGCCCGAAGGCCAAGACGCTACAACATTTAGAACTCCAAAAGGAATCTTTTGCTATAAAGTTATGCCGTTTGGTTTGAAGAACTGAACGCGCGTCGTTGTACGCGTCAAACTTTAATTTATAGTACCTGCTACGCACAGTAAGCGGTAAGCAGAATCGAACCCAGAGGAGAGCAAACAGTCTTGAATTCGTAAAAAAACTACAACTAAATTAATTCCTAAAAAGGGGGGTTTTGATTTGTGTGCGAAAGTAAATAACTGGGGTTTATCAATTCAGAGAAAAGATCAGTCCAGGAAATTGTTTATGCAACTAGTAATCATCGACTAACGAAATAAAATACAATGAATTAAAATAGTTGTTCCCGCTAGAGACACAACCTACGCACACCCGCTAGAGTAATACGCTTTCTGTTCTAATCAGTTAATCTCGCTAAAGACTTACCTAATTTCTAAGTTCAATCTACTATTACCCGCTAGAGTCTCAAGTAAATATAACAGTCACGTAGCCACAACACAATAATTATTCCACCGCTAGGCTTAGTCACTATCATGCAATTTCTACGTGTCACAAAATAATATTAATTGGGTTTCACCGCTAGGCTACGCACAATAAATAATTAAGGTATGCATTGAAGCGCAATAACAGGAATAATTCAACAAGTATATAAATTAAGTGCAAGTCTCATAATATTTTGTCGCAATCACAACTCCCCAAACTGAATTAGGGTTTAGCTACTAAAACACATTGAAACTAAATACTGAAATTGAGTTGATGAAGAACGATTACTGAACTGAGGAGTGATGAAAAATCAAGCAAAGAAAATTGATGCTTGGAGCCGCCAGTCGTCAGTCGTCGTCTCTGTCATGCCTAGGGTTTCCGCTCCTTGCGGAGAGTGTGTGTCCTTTAAACCCTACCCCTAATTTCCTATTTATATTGATTTATTGACTTGTTGAGTAAGCATGATTTTTTTAGAAGTATGCAAATTCCAGCCCAACAAGGAAATTTCGTCGCTGACGTCATGCTGACGTCATCAGACACGTACGAGGAACTTCATTTAACTATCCTACGCGGACCTTAAGAGAATTTCCAGAAATTATAGTCATGTCCGTGTAGGAAATTAAAGCCCAGTCGCTTGCTCCTCTGTTTCCTCTTCTGCGTAATGCACTGACTTGCGACTTCTAGCTCCATTTTTAACGTCTTACACTTCGAATTTGATATTGGTATAAACTAGAGATTTGTAGCTCTTTGAGTTAGCTTTCTAACTCCGTATTGATCATTTCCATCGGACAAGTAATGCGTTTCCAGCAAGCTCACAAAGAAGCGTCGATGTACGCGTCAAATTTGAATTTATAGTACCTACTCAAGACACTTAGCAAGTGGTAAGCAGGGTCGAACCCAGAGGAGAGCAAACAGTTCAAGTTCGTAATAAGCTACAACTA
>JAWWMW010077972.1:0-13246 GCA_035048345.1 Echeveria elegans
ACTAATTTGTTTAATAAAATTTAAAATATAAATAATTAAATATATAATAAATATATATACGGGAAAATGGGAAATTCCCGTTTTTGAAAACTTTTATCGTTTTCCTTTTTTTTTCCTGATTTACCGACGGAAACTTTCCCGTTTTCCCATTTTCCCGTTTTTTCGGTAAAACGGGACGAAAAAAAACGGAAAAACGGGAAATGTGCTCTCCCCTACTATTCACATATTTCAGATGGATCTAATGAATTTCAAGCAATTGTAAACAAATATAATCGATTCATACTGAACGAGCATATCTGAACGGAATTGAGACGGAATTATACCACCCCTACTCACCTGTAACATCTTGGTTAATGGAACTTGTAAGAGGGTGAGACTGAGGGAACGATGAAGAATTGAAGATGAGAGAGGTGTTTTTAGAACACACAACACACTAATGGTTATGTTCACTTGGATGGAATGGAATGCTTCAAGAGGGAATAGAATGAAATTACATGTCTGAATGAAAATTTATGTTGTTTGGTTGACCCATTGGAATGGAATGGGTCATTCCTAAACTAATCCCTTGAAATTAAACTACTCAATTTTTGTTTCTTTCTAAATCGGGACACTTTCATTTTGCCGCTCCCCACTCCTCACCTCTATCCGCGGCTTTCACTGTGCCACTCCTCACCTCCATCTGCCGCTCTCAACCGCTCCGCTCTCCGACTGCTCACCGCTCCACTAAACAAACTAGTTTTATTTTACATTGTATACAAAAGTTATTATCTGTCATTGTAAAAACAAAATACGGGACAAATGAACAAAAAATGAATGAACATTCTATTCCATCCTAGAATAAGTACAAGTGAACAAAAGAATGGACTGATCATTCCTTTCCATTCCATTCTCTTCATCATTCTATTCCTTCATCATTCAATTCTATCCAAGTGAACATAGTGTAAGAATTTGAGAGAGTCGGAAGAGCAAGGCTTAAGAAGAACTCAGATGGCTGCTGGTGAATTATAAGGATTAAGGTTTCGAGTAAAGAGATATTGACATTTTTAACAAGGATTTTAGGCGGGCTTTCGGGGCAGAGATTTCGGGTTCGAAGGTCAGGCTCGAGCCTAATTAAAGTGTTACTTTTGTACGAAATGGATTGGGTTTATGAAAATATGGGTTGGGCAATGAGTTTTTTGGACACCTCTAATTGCAAACCGATCTACATCCCTTAAATGCAAGTTGCAAATCAAATTTCCAAACTTGGCCTTTCCAGACGAAACCCGAACTACATCAGAAAAACCCTAATTCCCAGTCCCACTACCATTTTTTTTTACATTTTCTTTAGAGAGCAATAGCTTTAGAGCATCTCTAACGGTAACATCTAACATGATTGTGTAAAATATAATTTTTTATTCATTAGGTATAATTTAGAGGATGAAAAATTTGCTCCAATGGAAAAATATATAATGGTTGTGTATATATATTAAATTTTCTTTGTAAAAGATTTTTTGTTGTCTTTTGACAAAAAAGGTTGCTCATTTCATATCAACAGTGAACAGACGCTATTTGATACAAAAAGTCCAATGTCGACTAAATCTATCGAAACTACCATGCTTTGGCCAAATAGGAGATCTGCAACTTAGTCAGAAAAGATTAAAACCCATGACATCATCGGACTCTTCGACCTTCTCCTCCTCTAGTGAGGCTGCAGCAGCTCCTTCGCATTCTCCAGCAGTAGCAGAATAACTCGCACTGCACCAGCACCTGATAGTACTGAAGCAAACTTTTCCCTCGCAGAAGCAACCAACTCTTTTATATCCTTTCCTTTAACTTCAGACAAGAGAAGCTATATTTGAAGCCTGGAGCAGCAGGTATTTCGCAGTTTGTGAAGCTGGTTGGTACTGTAATGAGAACCAATCGCACTTACGAGGAACATCAGCACAAAAACTCCAAGACAATAACACAGCAGAGTCCAAACCAAAAGGGGAAAAAAAAAACTTAAATCCCAATAAATAAAACTGGAGTAGCAGCAAGTGAACAAAAAAAAAATGTCTGAACGATTTCTAAAGAGTTTCCAAGTCACAAAACGAATAAACCCTACGTCATCAATCCAAGAAGCAAGTGAACAAAAACATCATCATAAAATCCAATCCGAAGTCGCCTAACAACAAAAACCCTAACTATAGACTTAAAACCCTAGCAGACGAATTAAGATAGGCAGCGAAGTCTGCGTGGCACACCTTTTGAGCGTTGTTACAGGAGAGCCCGTGGTGGACATCAACGGAGAAGGTAACATTAAGACATATTGTGGCAACACCCGATCTTGAACGCCAAGTTTCCAGCTTGGTTAAGGATCCGCATCGCTTTCGTCTGGTATTTTTTGGCCCCAAAAAAGAGTGGATTTGGGGGATAGCTACTGGAAGAAGAGTAGCAGATATGACTGAGGGTTTCACAGTTTTGTATAATTTTAGCGATTCTGATCGACGCCGGCTTTTGTATCCTTTTCTTTACTTATGGGTGACCGGTCAGCATTTTTCTATTGAGCTCTAATAGCAGCGGCCTAGCGGTCACCTCTAACAGCATTTTTCTTGGTTAAGGATCCAAGAAGCTCTAATGCTCTTGCTCGGAAAGTAATAACCTGGATAAAATCTTTTGTCATCCAACCTGGAAATGTTTTTTGCTTCGTCCTTTTTAACTCGTCGTGGTTTCCATTAAACTTACAGGGATTTATTTCCTCTGATATGGGAGGAGTTTAATTAATCGCACAGCCTCCGTGGAATAACACTTACGAGATTCTCACTGCTATCCAAGCTGGGATTGATTTGGTATGTTGCTTGACAGTCACATTGTGGTACCAATGCTGATATTGTTACCACAAAAATTAATGTTCCTCAAATTACTTCAGGTAATACCAGGCATAATTAGGTTCAAGGAGTTTCATAGTGTATTTTCTTCTCTTGTCACCAATGGATATATCCCCATTGAACGAATCAATGAGGTAATTTCAAGGATTCTGCTAGTGAAGTTTGGTATGGGACTCTTTGAAGAACCTTTTGCAGATCACAGCCTTGCTAGTGAACTCGGGAGTAAGGTTAGTTTATTTTTGTAAATTACGTATGTATTTGCAGCTTCTTGCCATGGTGATATAAACGAAAATGAAAAAAAACTCTTTGGCTGATTGAACGTGTTTTGAACTCATCTTACATGTGAAGGCTCATAGAGATTTAGCGAGGGAAGCAGTGAGAAAGTCTATTGTTCTCCTGAAAAATGGAGAAAATGGGAGCAATTCACCGATGTTGCCTCCTTCGAAGAAAGCACCAAAGGTACTAGTTGCTGGTGTCCATTCTGATAACATACAGTATCAATGTGGGAGATGGATAATAAATTACGCAGACGCTGGCCAGAACACAAGGGGTAAAACCTGACCATGTTTCAGTGTAATTTTAGTTCCAGCAAGTCTGGTGTTTCTCATTGATATTTCAGCTGTGACTGTGAGTAGGTACCACCATTTACAGGGCCTTAGGAGCTACTGTTGACTCGAGCACATAGGTGGTTTTACGTGAGAACCCTGATGCGGATTTTGTGAAGCCCGGAAACTTTACTTATGCAGTCGTGGTTGTTGGTGAATACACGTATGAGGAAACAGCTGGGGATAACCAGAACCTCACGATGGTTGATCCAGGCCCAGAGGTGATCAACATGTATGTGGAGCTGTGAAATGTGTTGTTATCGTCATTTCTGGTCGTCCCCTTGTGATTGAGCCATATTTTTTGATCATTGATGCACTGGTTGCAGCTTGGTTACCGGTTTTAGAAGGCCAAGGCATAACTGATGTCCTTTACGGGGACTATGGTTTCACTGGAAAACTTTCAAGGACCTGGTTAAAAACAGTCGACCAGCTTCCAATGAACGTCGGAGATTCCCATTATGACCCACTTTTTCCTTTTGGCTGTGGACTCTCAACTGAACCATCCCAAAGTATCGTCCAGAGGTTAAAAAAAACTCATGATATCTTGGTTTTGGTTTCATTAGGTTTCTCTGTTTCGTTGACCTATGTACCTTCTTTTATGACTTGTATCTGACATTTGTTTGGGATACCTCCAGTATGTAAAATATTTCTTATGCTTCTTTCTGTTTTTCTTCCCATGTCCAGGTCAACTTCAACAGGAAGTGATGAAGGGCCAGAAATCATATGATTTCTATAATATAAGGCGACGTACCAAATAAAATGCTATTTGTTGTGTGTGTGTTTCCCTCTTCTCGTATGTTCCTTGTTTTTTCAGAAATAAATTGTACCAGATTGAACTCTTGCCTATAACTTGGTCGGTTGGCCAAGTGAGTGTATGAAAGAGAGCTTCTCTGAGCAGCAAATTGCATGCTGTATGCAAACTAATTCAGCCTTCACCCCTCTTTCCCATTCAACACAATCTGAAAATATAGCATAGCATATGTTCATGATTATTCGGATAATTTGAAAAGAAGTGAAAATTGTAACATAATGGAAAGATGGCAATGTACACAAATAAAATATGCTTCACATTCCAACTCCTGCCCAAAATGGTTGCTGCAATGAGTTCACAGTTAAACTTCTCTTCGCACTTGCTGATGCTATACTATACATCACAGTCTGCAAGTTACAATATGACCTGCTCCTTTGATTCATAACGTTCTGTACATGATTATTCGGATGCCTTCTCCCACTGTTATTTATTTAGTTTTGAAGCTTAAATAATTGCACTACTTTATAGTATTTGTTTTTTTATCACTCCTGGAAATGCTGGTTTTCTCCATTTAAATAATTATTATCAGTTTCTTCATCTGTTTATCCCATTTGAGTGATTTCTTTTCATGGGTTTATATTATGCATCTGTGATCTGACTTTTTATTCAAACTCCATCTTGCCTTCTTTAACATATTAGCCAAGTAAATTGAAATGAACCCTGAGAGAATATTGCCTTCTTTAACATATTAGCCAAGTAAATTTGTACAAAACCAACAACAAATATATATGACGTAGAACATTACACTTCAAAATGATACTATTTTTTCATGAACACTCCCGGGGTGGGGGTTGATGTTACTGTCTTCCAACAACGCTCTATAAGGTCGTTTTAAGAGGATACTTCAATTCATTTACAGCTTGGCAAGGGGTTGTTTCATCGCAGTTTGGTACCTTAACGCAATTACTTATGTTGACTGGGAACTAAATCTGCAATGGTAGCTATCTTTTTAGCTAGTTCCAGCTTGTTGGCACCCACAAGTTTGTCGATCTGTTGTCCATCTCTAAGAAAGAAGAAAGTTGGAGTGGCTTTAATTTCCCACGACGTGCTGAAATCCTACAACTCGGAAATAACATCGAAAATTATTTTAGAAGATTATATACATGGTACGAAGCATTCTCTTGTTAAAAGCTAAAAGACCAATACGCGGAAGCAATAAATATGAGATTTATTGAAAAGGTGTTATGACATGTATGGCCGAGACATGATTAGCATTTGTAAGCTATGAACTTATTACTTACCACTAATTCATCGACATCAACGACAAGAAACATCAAAGAAGGGTATTTTTCAGACAGTTCTCGATAATATGGGGCTATTACTTTGCATGGGCCGCACCATGTTGCACTGAAATTGGCAATTACCTGCAAAACACTTGAGACTCATCAGAAACATCAAGGATTATTCCATATTTCCTTAGTTCAACGGCGAATATCAGTTTAGAATTTAGATACTTAATGACTACACAGAAATTGAATAGCAACATGATAATTTAACATGAATTGCCAAATGTTTGCAGCTAAACCTATGCTCTAAAATATTATCTGAGCAAGTCTTTGTAACTTGAACTCCAACAGGAAGTCAACATTTCGACAAGGATGTCAATGGCCCATTGATTAAATACTTTTCTTTAATGGCCTCCCTCATTTTCGAAGTGGTTTCACTTTGTGGATGCATAAATGAAATTTCGATCATAAATGCGACACTCACAATCTTTTGCAGACTTTTAGCTTCAGAAAGCTTTGTCTCCCAGCCTTCTAAAGTCTTGATGACTTGTACGTTCGCTCCAGCAAACTCGGTATCATCATCCGAATCCTTGTCGTTTTCAGCCGGCTGCAGGTGTCACGAATAAATTTTTAGAATATTGCAAATACACTTCAGGGATTCATTGTTTTAATTATATGTTAACACACCACATGGTTAGACGATCTATGTAAAAGAGGAAGCAAAACACCATTTAACTAATGTCATCTCCAAAACAGAAACATTACCGAGTTTTATCAGAAATTGAAGTTAACGACCTGAGAACCCAATTTAAGTTTGATATCGTCAATGGATACTTAAACAAAAGATAAATGTAATGAGAAACAATACGGAGATATTTACTTGCAGTAATACAAAGGCCAATGTTTAAGGTGTAATAAAACCAAACTAAACTTTCTGGTATCACATATCTCAAATGCGGCTTTGAAAAGGAAAATATGATGTAAAATGATTAACTACCACATTGTCCAAAATGATCTACCACAAGTTTCAATGAAATCAACTTATTAGATGAAATTGTACCACCGGAAAAACTTAAACGGAATGAAATACATCCCCAAAAAACAAGAATTTAGAAGGGGTTCTTTGTGACTAACATTTGACCAACAGAGACCCATTCAGAAGCTTAGAATTCCCAATTGATGCCCCCTCTACGGAAATGAAAACTTTGCAAACCTGAAAGAAACGCAACCATGCTTGTGAAATTCAAAGAGCATCATTATCGAGAAAATGCGAAAGCACAAATATACTGCAAAATTCTAAAATTTGAGCCAATAGCACTACCAACCCACTTCAACATAAATAAACACATTATGCTACTAACTCAATCTTACTTCCAGAGTCCTGACATACAAACACACAAACCTAAAGCTCAATCCTTTTCCATCTAAACTGTTAAATGAACTCAGCAACAGCTTTAATTCACCATACAAAACATCAAAAGTCCCAATCGATTGCTTGAACGCGTAATAATAAAAACAAGGAAGCAGCAGAATCGAATTAGTAGTACCTGTGTAGCTCAGCTCCGAGTCTTCCCTCTCGTTGACAGGATCGATGATGATATGAAACGACCAATACTTTCACATGGGTGCGTTGATGTTTTTGTTGATGAATTCGTAGCCGTCAAGTTTGATCCGTTGACCGAAGATCGTTGAGTCGGGGAGAAATCGGGCTTTTCATGACCCGTAGCGTAGCAGTCCACACGTGAGTCCTGACTCCTCGGCTCGTATGCTCAAATTTAATTTAATTTGGAATTTGGATAATTCAATATCAAAACCCGATGTATTTCTTAAAACTTAAATAGAGTGTATTCTGAAGATGGTGATTGGTGATGGAAGATTCAGAGAATGCATTTGGGGCCTTTGGGATCATAAGTTGGTCGAGGAGCAGCATCTGCCGGGACCGGGATGCGGTTTTTGAGTGTGGAAATTTTGGAATAACTGGTTACTGTTTCACGTCCTAACGTGGAACCCAGTTATAATTTCTCTCCTCAACTGAGTTGAGTGAGAGGCTTTCTATTTCTCTCCTCAATTGAATTGGGTGAGAGGTTTTCATTTCTCTCCTAATCACGGAGCAAATCCGCTGTTAGTGAGAGGTTTTTTATTTTGAGCGTCTAGCGCTTAGGTGTTAGACTGTTCAGTTTTTCATTTATGTTTATTTATGTAGTAGTTATTGATAGTGATTTTGATCAATGGTCGCTTAGCAATTAAGTATTAGCATACATTGATCTTCATTCCGGGCTGCGTTCCCGTGTTGTATACATTTGTATACTTTATTTCTCAATTTGGGAACTTGTCATAAAAAAAAAATCAGATGTGAAACATTTGTGAGATATAAACTTAAATGAGCTTTTTCTTTCATCAAAATACTTATATGTGGTTAAATCTGTCAAATTTACCATATACCCTATACGCGCCCTATATCCGTCCAATAAAATATTCAATCCATACCCGTCCATTTAATATTCTTATCTTTTAATACTCTCTTATAATTAGGACACTCATTATCCGCCCATTTGTTCTCTTATGGGGAAATTGTGCCCCCAACGGATAACATTCCTGTATTCGCCACTGTCAGTCACAACGACTAGGTGGTGCAAGACGATATGAAATAGGAGGTCATCAATAGAGGAGTGACTAAAGAGGGAGAGATCGACATCAACGTGGGAGAAGTGCAGACCATCAACAACATGAGAGTTGTGCAGATTATCAAAGACCGGCTTAAAAAGTGGATGACAAATGCTACAACTGTAAAAAGAGAGATACTTGTCACTAGACTGTAGAGCCGACCACGGGAGACTAACTCATGGAAATGTAGCAATTCATGACCATTGTAATGATGCTAACGAAGAAGAGTGGGTTTTTGAAGCATCATTTGCAGAAGTATCATCACACAATATGGAGTTGGAGGAGGTGACTCTCGCCGCAGGTAATTTCAGCTCAGTAAACTACAATAATAATTGGATTAGTGTCATAGCTGTCTGTCCTAAAGGAATGGGTCCTCGGATGCTTGGTTCTCCGTTCACGTTTGCCACTACTTTAGAACAGGTTTACAATTACTCTATCTATATTCACTCTCAGGTATTTTGCTCGGTGCTGTTCATGGAGTTGTTGAGTCCTTGTTTAGAAGATATACTAAAAATGGAATGGAAGAAGGGGCACTCATACTCGGAATATCATTAATGAAAGTGTGATCGAGTCTGTGGATTCGTTTAACCTCTTCATGCATGCTCGTGGAGTTTCTTTCATGGTTGATAACTGTTCAACAACAGCACCCCTGGGTTCAAGAAAGTAGGCTCCTCGCTTCGACTACATACTAACCCAACAAGCATGTGTAGCTGTAGACAATGGCGGTCCAGTCAACATGTATCTCATTAGCAACTTCTTGTCAGATCCGGTTCATGGAGCCATTCATGTTTGCACAGAATTGAGACCCACTGTTTACATTTCAGTGCCCGAAGACGCATATTTTTTTAGGCCTGAGTTGTGCCAGGGCAGCAACTAAATGCTCAGTTCCTGTTCACACATTCTACCGGCACCATCACAAAGTCACCCGCTCCCTTCATCAAGAGTTTCGTTTATGGCCTCTATGTTTTGTTTTAATATGATCAAACTAATAATGTTGAAACCGCTATAACTATTTCCTGTTTTGAACAACATCTCTTTGCTCTGAAATGAAGCCTAGTTTAAAATGATAGGCAACCTGACATAAATGAGTGTGTATACAAACGTGGTAAAAACATAATTGATTCAACTATGTGACAAGTGACAGTCAACTAAGTACGATCACCATCACCTGGGCTGATGGGTATGTTATCTAGGACCTGAGAGGATTGATGGTAGTAGAGGGGTACTAGTTCCATATTTCTTCTCGCTGTCTTCATGTTTTTTTGCTGCCTTGAAGTGTTCCGTTTGCGCCACGAGTGTATAGTCCATGCTTTTATCAACTTCCATGACACCCTCCAACACCTTAACCACAACTGACATAGAAGGCCTCTTTGCAAAGTCACTTTGCAAGCACCATGCCGCAATCCTCATCATCTCCACAACCTCTTCTCCATGTACTTGCATATCCTCGCTACACTTATCAACTAAATCGAATAACATATTCTCTTCTCCTTTACTCTTGAACAGACTTAGCAGATGCATTTCTTCCTCTACTTGTGAGTGATCCAAATTCTTTCTTCCGCATAAAATTTCTAAAACAACAACTCCGAAGCTATAAACATCCACTTTCTCAGTTATCACTGAATTTAACCACTCAGGGGCTAAGTAGCCAGGCGTGCCTCTCATAGTTGTCATGACGTTGCTCTGATCTTTATCAATCAACTTTGAGAGTCCAAAATCAGAAACTTTCGCATTGAACTTTTCATCTAGAAGGATATTTGGAGGCTTTATGTCCAAATGTACTATTTTTTGCCTGCAATCTTCATGAAGGTAACTTAGTCCCTTGGCGATATCAAAAATGATTTTCCTTCGCTGCTTCCAATCAAGAATATTTTCAGCTTTCGGTTTGAAAATCCATTTTTCAAGTGACCCGTTCGGCATGTACTCGTAAACCAGCCCTCTATGAGATTTTTCAGCACAAAATCCAATGAGTGTCACTAAATTGATATGGTGAACACTGCCTATTGTCTCAACCTCCGCCAAGAATGATTTCTTAATGTGACCAATTCCATCCAGGAGTTTTACTGCAATTTGTGTTCCATTACTTAGCTTTCCTTCGAATACAGACCCAAATCCTCCTTGACCGAGCTTTTTGGTGAAGTCATCAGTTGCTATCTTCAACTCTTCATAAGAGAATCGTGTTGGCATACCTGGTACTTGGTCTAGATATTCTTCTTCATCAATGTCATCTTTTCTTTTTCTTAAAGTTACTAAAAACACCAATCCAACCAATAGAAATAGACCAAAGAAGGCTCCTAAGCTCGCTCCGATGATGATCCCCTTTCTTGAATTTCTCTTCCCTGTTGGAGCGGCAACAATTGCAGGTGGGTTTCTTTGAATTTTTACAAATGCAGTGGAATTGTAATGAGTCAAGTCTTTTTCGTTGTTCATTAGAGAAAAGATATCCGAAGGCATATAACAACTCCCTCCAGTCGCATTGAAGCCATACATAAAAATTGATGCTTTGCAAGAACAGTTTCTCAGACAAGCCTCTTTACACGTCTTCATGTCAGTGCTGCCAATGTCCGTTATAAAAGAAAAATATGTTACATCCGTTAGCTCCAGAAAATCGTGATATTGAGAAGCACTACAATTCAAGGGCGATGTCTCAGCACACCCTAAAGCAGGTTGCCTGTCATTGACAAGTTCAAAAAATCTAGTGCCATTGTTACTTCCAGCAGGACAACTACACTGGCCATTTGAACAAATTCCATATTTTCCGCAAACCATTGGATAGTTACATTCACCTAGAAATCCAGTCAAAAGATCAACAACAATACCCCACCCTCCGGTAGTTCCTTTTCCCCATTCATAGACTCTTAAATGTCCGTCCCCTTCAAGCTTCATATACTGTGCGGACGAAGATGATGGAATTACAAGTTTATCATTTGGATCATTAGGCTCCTCATCAAGAATGTACATTGACAAACTCCCATTCACAAACTTAACATAACTCGCCCCGCTGCTCGTCTTATTTCCCGTTACAATTGACTGATAATAGGCTTGTGGAGGATCAGCTTCTATGTAAGCAAACAATCCATTATTAGAGACCGAAAGCGAAAACACACCTTGAGTCCAATTCGTTGAGGAAATACCAGAAGTGAGATTTTGGGTATCCAATAACTTCTGTCCGGGTACTAAAGCATCAGTGGGGTGATCAAAAGACTGCCAAACTGTCTCATTTCGCGAATTATACAAAACCAAATTACCAAATTCAGTCATATTCATCCCCACCACATTTTTACTAGAAGTATTCGTTGACCAAGCAGTAGCTCCATCAACATCTTTAAGAACTAAATCACCATCTGCAGTCAGCTGCAAAGTAGAATTCAAGCTGACCGGATAATCTCGGTTAGCGGACCAAACAACTTGCGGAAAACCAATTGCAGGCTGGACAATTCCACCACCACTATTAGTTTGAACAATGTAAATAGCAAATAGATACTTATCACAAGATCCATTACAGAAAAACCCACAAGCGTACCGAGGACCGAAAGTCCCTCTAAGAAGGATTGCTCTAACAGTAGACCCATCTGAGAATGAGACCGAGTGAGGAGCTAAAACATGGTTAGTCCAAGAAGTGGAGAGATTTGCTGTTGGATAATCAAATTGAGAAAAAACTAACTCAGGAATGCAAAGCTGAGCTACTAACAGCAGACCAAGAACATATGATGACGATGTCTTCAGCTTCTTCATTCCTCCTGCATAGTAACTAAGGAATTTGGACATATTGGATTGTGATCCAGAAACTATTGACTTTGCACGACAGTGGTTTCTTAAACTGGGTAATGAAACAATGAAAGATCCAAAGCGTGTAGGACATTGGTTTTTTCAACCATTCCTACATCAACTTGCACTTAAAAAAGGTTGCATATTTTAGAATTGAATAGGTGGTGTTATTTGACCATTGACTTAAATATTGAAAGATAATGTATTGATGATGACTTTCCTTCAACTTTGTTGTACATGCATCCATTGTGAATTAAATGGTGTGAGTTGGAAGTTAGTATGAAGAAAGCACACAAAAAGATACGAGTGTGCGGCAAAGAATTATGTGCACTAAAAATCACCGACATCAGATGTTAAATTAATTAAATAAAAACTTCAAATGAATGAAATGGAAACAAAACGGATTGTTTTACGGAAATCATCCGTAAAATTTAATATAATGTTCTCATATCAAGAGACACTCATTTAAAAAATTCTAACGAAAATCCACCCATTGCAAGCATTTTCTTTAAAAATATTAATATTTTGTTTCAAATAATTTGTAAAAATACCAAACAGCCTTTAAGAAATTTTAAAAAAAATCAAAAAACAAATATGAAGCTTTATCAGAATTTTGCATAAAGATTTATTGAAAACAAAAGAGTGGATATTTTATACTTATATTTATTAATTTTTTCAAATCTTTGGACTTTTTATACTATTTATTAATTTTTTTTCTTAAAATTTTAGTTTCTAGTAATATTTTATATAAGAAATTCTTTAAAAAACTAACGAACGAAAACACAAAAAATATGCACGGATTAATCAAATCAAGTATACAATTTTATAAACTTTAAATAAAATTAAAACAATAAATAATCGTAATGCAATTTTTTAAATTAAAATTTTAAAAAAATAAATGAGACGATTTTTCATATTTTTTGAATTTTGAATTTCCAAGTTTTTTTTTTGGTATTTTTTACAAATTTTGGAAACAAAATATCAATATTTTAAAAAATCGTTGGTTATGAGTGCGTTTTTGTTAGAATGTGTAACTGATTTCAAAGGGAAAATTGTGCCAAACCACCAGCACTTCATAATTTTTGCACAAAAATAACCACATCTTATATTTTGGAGAGGACCACCCATTTGTTCAGTTCCGTTGCACGTAAACATTTCGTCAACTATTCCGTTAACTAATTATTAGTTTAATTAAAAATGTTTAAATTTTAAAAACCTCATTTTTGAAAGAAAATTTCAAGAGTTCATAAAAATATTAAATGGGTAAATCTTCAAATGAAGTTAGCTTTGTACATTGTTTATATTCATCAAATGATTCAACCATCA
>JAWWMW010078001.1:0-13239 GCA_035048345.1 Echeveria elegans
TTTTTTATCATGTGGGGGAGGGACCTAAGAACGAAGACAATAAATGCTGTTTGATTTCTCACATCTACGAATTACGAAGGTGAGGAATTCCGACATCTGTTGTACGCAATATTATTTGTTTTATACCTTGTCTACATCTTACACTAGTACTACGTGACCTTTTACACAGAAATCTCAAAGTATATTTGCAGTAGGCTCCGTATGAACATGCTTATAGGCTTCACAGTTCCAGACACTTATCAATATTATCTTCATTTTATGTTTGAAATTCTCTGAACAAATACAAAACCAGCCTAGGAGAAGTATGCGGCTTTTGTTGAGCTGCGATTTCTGATATTAAAGCTCCACTGTTAAGTGTTCACTAAACTTCAAACTTCATTTGAATATTTAATCTTCACCTCCGTCCTATTGTTCAGTCACATAGATAAACATCAACCCCATGTGCCGGTGTTTCTTCTTCGTCTTCTTCATCACTTTGTGAAGCATTTATTCTTGGCACCTTACTTAGAAAAGAAGACTCTTGTCATTACCGCTAAATTTAATGTCATCGAAGTTTGTTTTGGCATAAACAAGGTTTTTTTATTACTAAATTCAGTGCAGGAAATCAAAGCTTCCCAAGCATGCTTTCAAGTTTCTCAGCTTCTATAAAAAGTTGGTACAAACTATTTGCATTTACTCCAAAACAGAATTGTTCCCCAGGGTTATAAATGCTCATTCGAAATTGAATCGACAAAATTATTACTACATAACATTCATTAGAACTAGCACTGTTGTCCTAAAACCCAGATAAGAAACTCCTTACAATGTTTTTTTTCTGTGTTATTATTGCTCTTCATTTAACAGGCTCAGAGGTCAGCATGATTGGGCTTGAACTCCTCACTACATGAAAAAGGTAAATTGTAAAAGTTCCAACCTTTTCCCCTTTGCATTTCCAGTTGTTTTTTTTGCTTCAGATATCAAGGGAGGTAAATGTTGTTGTTTCATGGATACTTTACTGTCATTTAGATTTATGAACAACACTACTTAACACTGATGATTCCACCAGACATTATCATGCTTACTTACATACATATTGCATATTTTGCATGCATAGCTTTTAAAAAATTGCTTTGACCTTTCAACTTTCAGCCCTTTTGAGGCTTCTGCTTTGCCTTTCTTCCCATTTTTACTCACTCGCCCTGTCACCCATCTTCCATTAAGTGCACAGTTCCTTATGTGGGCTTTATGCTATTACTTGTCGTTTTTGCTCATGCAAAAGGTTGAAAAAAGCCAGATCTGCCCATACATCAAAGTATCAATGTTGACACTGAATGTTACTGCTGTAGTAGGTTTATCAGGCAATCAAATTAAGGTCATTAGAGTGAATCAAGGAGTGATCTTGGAGGGCAAATGTGTGGATATTTTATTCAATGATTGACACCCAGAAGCTTATTTTACACTCAAAATGTGATGAACTGTGAAGGGTTTGAATTTTGTGGTAATTTTAGTTGAAAAGTTGGAATATTATATACCAATGAAAACAAATGAGGCACGTAAAAGGGAAAGATAGGGTTCAAGTTTTTTTTTCTCATAGAAAAATTGACTAAAAAGTTGGATAGAGTCAAAGGGATCCAAGAAAAAAGATGCTGTAAATAAAGCCATTTTCACAAGCTGGCTTACATTGCTGTTGTCATCTAATGATGCCAATTTCCTAGTGCGACTTTCCTTGATCAATTGAAAGCTCCAGACGAGCGTATTTGCTGCTTTTTTCCTCTTACACCTCTTTCAAAAAGAAAAGAAAAAAGCTTTCTAAAGGTTGGTGGAAAAAAAAAGACCCCACTGAGATGAGGGTTAGTAATTTGCTTTATATTGTGTTTTTGTGTTGGGTTGATGATGTTTGAGGTCTTTTGACTTTGAGGCATAGATTGGTACTGGTAGCTGCTTAAAAGGATTTGATCTTGGTAATTGTCAAAACCCACTAGAATATGAGATAACAAATGCAGGTGGGTGTCTTTGATCTCTCATCTTTGTTTCTTTCTTGTGGTGTAGTGTGGACAGTGATCCTTTGTCATTCTAATAAATGCACTTGTCTGCAGGCTGTGTGTGATTTGTTTTCCAATTTTCAGCTTGCAGTTCAGTGCCACTAGAAGTTGATCCTGTCTGAGTCGTAGTGATAGTTGATAAGTAGGTGGAAGTCATTTGCTAAAGTGCTATGAATAGGGATGGAGTGAGTTGGGGTAACTCCTTGAAGCCATTGTTGAAGTACATGGAGGAGAATGCCCCCAAGCATAAAAGGAGTAAAAGGTTTGGCTTCTCACGTACTCTCTTGTGTTTCTGACATTGCTGAAAGCCTTAAATTGTGGAAGATTTGATCATCCCTTAATAAGAGTCTTGAGCTTCTAGGTAGACTAGGAGGTAGTTGATGCAGTAGACATGTTTGGAAGAATGTGTGTTGTTCGACAAATACTCATTGACATTGACTCAGTTTTGGCTTCTGGTTGGATTTCGACAGTGATGTTCTTGATATAAAACTTGGTGAAGATATCAAAGAGTGCATTTTTGCGTCTCCTCTTCGGCAAAAACTGGTAAGGAGGTTTATACTTGTTGCCTGAGAACACAAGGGTTGGCTTGTTGTAGCTAGCTGCCTTTTGGGCTCTCTCAGTTTTTTTGTTAGGATGTTCTTATTGTTTGACGTTAGTTCTCTCGACTGCAGGGCATGGGACAAGAAACCCACATCCCCGAATCAAGGAAACTGCAAGCCTCCAAAGTTGAAGTTTGTGGAGTAGATCAACAAAAGGTATTATTACAATTAAATTATGGATTGAGAGCCAATTGTCTTAATAATGAAATAAAACAGTCCTCCATTACCCTTTACTAATTCATTGCCTTACGGACTTGTCGTGAAGCCTGCGGAGGATTTGATCAATGAAATTGCATCACTAGAAATGCAAGTGATGCAACTGGAGCAACATCTTCTTTCTCTGTATCGGAAGAAACTTGATCAACAGGTCTCGCCTAAGTCAACTTCTGCACGATTCCTGTCAGAAGTTGCAGGAAGATGTATTAGGAAGAGAGATGATCACCTAAACTATTCATGTCACTTTGCCGATCAGCAGTTACGAGAAGTGTCTGAGAATGGTGAGTTTCAGCCAATATCTGCAAGATTATTTCCAGATCACCAGGAAGGTCAGGTGGTTAAGACAGCCATTGATGATAAGCTGAGTCTCTCTGGTCGTGGTGCTGGTCACCAGATTTCTTCCTTGCTTAACAAGGATCTAGAAATGCAGTACAACTCTGCTAGATTCCTTTCAGAACATTGGAATGGAGGTATCAAGACAAAGAAGAACAATAAACTTGATTTGTCAGATGGTTCAGTATTTCAGAACTTTGAGAACTCGGAAAAGAAAGGAACTGAGAAATGGGGAGAACAGAAGATACTGGATTCAAGTATTAACCGCACCCATTCATCACTCTCTCAACATTTTGCTGTTAAATATTCAACAGTCCAGCGAGTTGTAGCTGAGGCTGGAAACTCTGATCAGTCACTGCCTTTGTATTTTCTTGAGGTAACCTGATTTGTTTACGTGAGTTTTCAGCATTTATTCTTTTATTTTGTTGCGTGACTTGAAAAGCAAACTAAATTTCAATATTGATTTGATTTGGCCATCAGGGCCAGGATGTGACTTCTGGTGAAAACGACCATACCAAGCATTGCGAATTTACAGTCCATGGTAGCCAGGTTGACGGTGTTCCAGAGACACCAAACTGGCTGTCAGAAGAGATGATCAAGTGCATTTCAATGATATATTGCACGCTCGCTGACCCTCCATTAAACAATCATGATCAATGCTCTTCATTCTCCTTTTCATCCACTCTGGACCAGTTCTCTCCTGAAAATGCCACTGAAATGTGGAACGCTAAATCTTTGGGATCCCATTTGGAGAATTCATTTGTCAACGAGAAGTTGAGGTTTAGCGGAACTTACTGCACAATGATAGAAGTGAAGCACATTTGCCAGGAGACTGGAAAGCTTAGAGATGTTGATCCCATGCTTCAGCGATTCAGGTGACATTTATTCATCTGATTTCATACAACTAATTAGTCCATTAGACTCAAGCACCATGTGTTTGCAGGGGTTTGGTTCTTCAACTGGATAAAGTTGATCCAAGAAAGTTGAAACACCGGCAAAAGCTAGCTTTCTGGATAAATGTGCACAATGCCCTAGTGATGCATGTATGGCAATATCCTGCCTCCTGGTATCTCATATACTCTTTCATGGGTTTCCAGCTGCTAATGACCTGTCACTGCTTCTGTTCACGCAGGCTTTCTTAGTATATGGTATACCCGATAATAATTTGAGAAGGATGTCTTTGGTTCTCAAGGTTAGCTACATAAATTCCATAAATATTAGTGGCCACTCTGAGATATGAAATGTACTCTCATACCGAAACGCTTTCTTACGAGTTGAATCCCGATACAGGCTGCCTATAACATTGGTGGTCAGACAGTAAATGTGGACATGATACAAAGATCTCTTCTAGGATGCCGCTTGCCTCGCCCAGGACAAGTAACTCCATCTCTGTGGAAAGCATTCTACATTCATAGCTTTGGTTGACCGTAGGCTGATATCTTCATTTCTTTTCTTATCAGTGGCTTCAGTTCTTTCTCTTCCCAAAGACAAAACTCAAATCGAGTGATCCACGACGACTATTTGCAATTGATCACACAGAACCGCTGATACATTTTGCACTTTGTGCTGGAAGCCATTCTGATCCTGCGGTATTCCCACTGCTCAAATATATTGCTTATTTGCTTTATATCATCATTCCGTATGAAGCAACTGGTTCTGATCACTGACATATATTTCAGGTTCGGGTATACACACCAGTACGAGTATATCAGGAGCTAGAAGCAGCCAAAGATGACTATATACAACTAGCACTGAGAGTGCACAAAGAGCACAAAATTCTTCTGCCAAAGACCCTCGAGTTATTTTCCAAAGATTGTGACCTAAACTCTGAAGCATTTGTGGAGTTGCTTGAGCCATTCTTACCAACCTCTCTCAGAAAAAGCATTAAGAAGAAACACCATGCCAAGTTATGGAAGAGCATCCAATGGATCCCTCACAACTTTTCTTTCCGCTTCCTCTTTTCTAAGGAACTGGTATCTTAGCTTCACTACTGGTTCCGATTTGCCTCCAGTCTCTGTATAGTAGAGTCTTGTTCATCAGTTTTTGCGTGGTGAATTGTTTCACATTCTTTCCGTCGTCAAGCTTTGCCATTGTAATAGTTCGAAAGCTTATGTATGCTGTCAATGACTTAAAAGAAAATATTTGTTTTATACAGTCGTCCCGAGTCTTGAAATTATCTGCTAGGCCTGTTTTGGCTGCCTGGTATTGCAGATAAACAACCAATGAAGAGTTACGCTGAGCTTTGGAAAACTCGAAGTTGTTAACATGGAAGTTCTTTAGAGGCAATATGTGCAGGTATTCTTGATGTTGGTCTCCTGTAAATTTTAAGGTTGTGAACTTGTGATTAAAGCAGATATTTTGAATGGATCAACTTTCTGACTAATATCTTCTTGAGTCTCATTATGATCTGCTATTGACTGTGCTGGAATGTAATGAAGTGGACCATCGCCATTAATGGGAGGCCTGGAGAGCTGATAAAAATGGGTAGTAGGTCGACATTAATGACCTTCAGAACAATTTGTTTCAATCAGTAAGTCATTATTGAAAACATAACACTGCTCTGATGAAGTTTTGGCTTCCATGGAAAAGACCAAGTTTGTGACGGTGCACTGCTTATGTTGAAATTCTTTTGCTGCCAGTGTGACTGGTTTTTGTTGAGAGTCTGTGATGACATGTTTGTAGCATGTAGTGCTGGTTGGAAATTTCTGTCCTGAATAATCGATAGGCTGTTTTAATGGAGAAATGCAGAATTTCTGGGTCAAGTTACACCTAACTTTGTGCAGCTTCAGCTACCATAATTAATGGGGCATCTTCTGCAATGCCAGCCCAGATGGAAAAACATGGCATTTTCACAATAAAAAGCCTCCTAAGAAGGTATTAGAAATATTTATTAAAATAAGAGTTAAAGTGATGCCTAAGAAATTAATGCTGCAGTTATGCAAGCTCAACCAACTTCTTCACTCATTCATAATGTGATTTCATTACAAAAGGGCTCATTTCTTTATTGTTATTTGCTCATCTCAGGTCTTGGCACCACTGAAGAGGTGAAAACAGCTGCTGAATAACAAGAAGATGGAGAGTTACACTGTGAAAGTTGAAGAGGGTAGACCTGCAAATGAGAGGCGGCCTTCTGCTGGACCTGTTTACAGGTGTATTTATGCTAAAGATGGGTTGCTTGAGTTGCCTAAAGGGCTCGTGTCTCCCTGGGATTTCTTCAGGTAATGCTGCTTTCACTTGCTATGTCTTTGGATTTGTCGATGATAAAATGATTTCCTTTGGAATGTCCAAGATCCTGATAGATCATAAGAAGTGTAAACGAGGCTTAGAACTATCTGAAGGAAACACTTTGTTTCAATGTCTGTGGTTCTCCTTCTACTGCTGCTGCTTACCCTGATTTACTCTCTGGCAGCAATGCAGCCAAGAAAAATCCAAAAAACCACATGTTGGGTAGACGAGTGAAAATTGATGGGAAGGTATGTTTCTGTTCTTCCTTCCCTTCCCATGTAAACTGCCGGTACCTAACTGTATATAGTTTCAGGGTGGTCCATATACATGGCAAACATATCAAGAGGCTCATGATGCAGCCGTCCGCGTTGGATCAGCCATGAGGAGCCGTGGCGTCAATCCAGTGAGTGAAAATACTACACAGTTCTGGCTCACAACTTCAAACATCGTAGCATCAGTACTCGTTTACCTCATTCACTATTTAATCGTGTAGGGAGGCCGCTGTGGTATCTATGGGTCTAACACATCGGAGTGGATCATCACCATGGAGGTACACAACTCCCTGAGCTTGCTCGCATTTTGATCAAAATGTTAAGCTTAACACTTTTAACCAACAGTGTATGTTTTCCTCTATTTCAGGCTTGTAATAGCCAAGCTATATCCTATGTTCCGCTGTACGACAGTCTTGGTAAGTCAGTTACATTTTTCAGGCCTGGAACTCTTGCACCATCTCTAATCTCGCCATGTCCTTAATTTCCTTCCAAGCTGAAGCTCCATTTCGTTATCTTTGCCTTTGCAGGTCCCAATGCAGTCGAGTTCATTATCAATCATGCAGAAGTCTCCATTGCATTTGTTCAAGATACCAAAATCTCATCAGTAGGTTAAAAGTTCCTAGTTTACAAATTGACCCTTTTGGATACTTATGTGCCCTGCTGATGCTATATTTTTGCACAGATTCTGGCATGCCTGCCGAAGTGCAACTCATACCTCAAAAGTAGGCTAACTCTTTTACAGACCATTCCATCATGAATCAGATGTATTCTGAAGCTGAATTAGATCTTAAAACATCCCTGTTTTTTTCTTTCTGATCAGCAATTGTCAGCTTTTCACAAGCTACAGATGCACAAAAGAAAGAAGCTGAACAGCACGGTGCTTCTTGCTTCTCCTGGGATGAGTTTCTCCAAATGGTGAGGGACTTGAAAATTCCATTTTAGCCGTAAAGCTATTGACTTCTAACCTTGTGATACTAATTTCTCAGGGAAGTTTGGCCTGCGAGCTTCCACCCAAGCATGAGACTGATATTACCACCATAATGTACACAAGCGGAACAACAGGAGATCCAAAGGGTGTGATCCTAACCAGTGGAGCTATCATGGCAGAAGTGCTGGCTGTTGATAAGTTACTCCGAGAAACAGATAAAGAGGTAGCGAATATTCAGCACTGATTGGTAAAAAGGACCCTTTTCGACGACTCATGTTACATATTATTTGAATTTGCAGGCTTCAGAAGACGACTCATACTTCTCATTTCTTCCACTGGCTCATGTATTTGATCAGATAATGGAGACTTACTGCATTTACAAGGGTGCTTCTATCGGATTCTGGCAAGGAGTAAGATCAGAACATGACTATATATAGTTGCCTAATACATTTGACTGTTGCTTACTGAAAACTGAATCACTGATTTATCAGAAATGACTGCAGGATGTTAGGTACTTAATTGATGACATCCAGGAGTTTAAACCAACTATATTCTGTGGTGTTCCTCGAGTATACGAACGCATATACATGGGTATGATGAAACATTCCAGAATGTCTTTATCTTGCTGCTTTGTGGATCTGAATGGTATTTTGTTCTGTGTGAAGGGATGAATAATAAAATCGCAGCTGGAGGCACATTGAGGAAAACATTGTTCGACTATGCGTATAGCTAGTACGTTCCGAACATGAATCCTGATTTTTTTCTTCTTCTTTAGCTTTATACATTTTTTGATACTCAACTTAATGACAAAAATGTTGAGCAGCAAACTAGGCAACTTGGAGAAGGGACTGCCCCAGCATGAAGCAGCTCCTTGGCTAGACAAGTTGATATTCGACAAAGTCAGTATCGGTCTAAACATTTTAATGGATTTTCAATCTCAAAAATGGTGCTAACTGACGTACTCCGGCATTGACAGATCAAACTGGGACTAGGAGGACGAGTTCGCGTCTTGTTATCTGGAGCTGCACCTCTGCCAAGACATGTTGAGGAATTTTTCAGGGTCACCAGTTGCTCAATCGTGTCACAAGGATATGGTACTCGCATTTCGCCCTCCATTGAGTTTTCACGTCTTGTTTCAGATATGTATATTTTTTGTACTGATGAACGTCGGCTAAAATTGAAATACCAGGTCTGACTGAAAGCTGTGGGGGCTGCTTCACATCTATAGCTAATGTATGGCCTCAGGTTGGGACTGTAGGAGTGCCCAATTCAACCATTGAAGCTCGACTGGAGTCAGTTCCCCATATGGGCTACGATGCGCTCTCTGACGTGCCACGGGGAGAAATCTGCCTGAGGGGAAATAGTTTGTTCTCCGGCTACTACAAGCGTCAGGACCTTACTGATGAGGTTGTCGTGGACGGATGGTTCCACACAGGTAATGATCACTTAATTAGTCCGCTCCTTGCTCCCATATAACCATTTTCAACTCCAGGAGACACTGACTATAATATCTTGCAGGTGATATCGGAGAGTGGCAGCCAGATGGGTCAATGAGGATCATAGACAGGAAGAAGAATATCTTCAAACTGTCACAAGGAGAGTATGTATCAGTAGAGACCGTTGAAGGAGCATACTCGCAATGCCCTCTAGTATCATCAGTAAGCAGCTCAGCGCAAACCCCTAGCGTAACAACTTTACACTCTTCTTAACATGTTCTCAAAATTCTGCTTTTCCGCAGATTTGGGTCTATGGGAACAGTTTCGAATCGTTCCTTGTTGCAGTAGCAGTACCAGAGAGAGCTCCACTTGAGGAATGGGCACGGAACAATGACCTCAGTGGAGACTTCAAATCCCTGTGTGAGAACCCAGTTGCGAAAAAGCACATATTAGATGCACTAAATGCAACCGGCCAGAAACACAAAGTAAGACTCCACATCTCCTTACTCCATAAATTCCCCATGCTCGACTAAACAAAACTGAAACATGCTCTTGCATTGCATTGCATTGCAGCTGAGACGCTTTGAGATGCTGAAAGCTATTCATTTAGACCCAAGGCCGTTCGACATGGAAAGAGACTTGATAACTCCAACATTCAAGCTCAAGAGGCCTCAGCTGCTAAAATACTACAAGGTACGCAATGCATGCCCATCCAACACCAGTTAGTTTGTTCCCTTTTGGCCTTGTGATGAGTTCATTTCTTTGTCTGAAACTCTCACCTTCTGTTAACCTGCAGGAGCAAATCAATGCACTTTACAAGGACTTCAAGGCGACGAATGCTTCTTTTAAGTACTAGGATGTAAAACTGTGGGGCTAGTAAAGCCAAAGACCACTCTCTATCGCCACGTCTTGTGTACAATACAAAATATATTTGATGGAATGAAAGAATACTGAATTCATACTTTGCTGATCTTCCTATACTGAACAAATCAACCCAACCCAATAAAAGTGTTGGGAATAACAGAAATACTTTCCATTGCCAGGAATTGAAGCCAGGTCCCTTGGGCGAATGCCAGATATCCTAACCATTGGACTGCAATGCAATTCCTACTGCTTAAGCCTATGTCAGTTATAGTATTCATCTCTGAATACAATGATGCACTAGAAGAGCTAGAACTCCTAGTAGCCAGAAACGTCCACAAAACATGTCCCTGCCTATATTTTTTTTTACTCTAGTCATTACAGAAGTGAAGTCAGACGGCATGCATACATTATTCCTAACTGCTTCAAGGGAAGTCATCAATCCTTTCTACGATTTAATAATTGTAGGCTACATATCACTAGCAAAGGACCTCTTCTTACATCTACAATATGGCAGCTGCGCAGCTGGACACTTTATTTTCAAGAGAAATATGAATGCAAGGTAGGTATAGTAGGTAGGTCGCCGGTTTTTTCTATCATGTCTGCCCTCCAGGGTAAGTGCACCCGTTATAGCCTACATATAAGATCCAAGCCACCTTAACACATTGACAAAGCTTTACAGTAATCGATATTTGTTAAGAAAAACATTAGGCATTTTCCATGGATGGATGGAAACTTACTTGGATTATTGGATGTAAGGATTGCAGTCTGAGAGAAATCACAGTTCCAAGGATTTCTTCCGGCAGTTTGGTAGAGGAGATTCATGGCATAAGTAGCATGTGCCATCACAGTGTTTGGCTCAAAACATGCGCCGCCCGGTTGGATTTGACTACAGTCGAAGTCGTGGCTGCACACATAGTCAAGGTTTGCTTGTAGCTGAGCCACAGACACACCAGCCTTTGGCACGCACCATGCTGCTTTACTTGGTGCCGGTGTCACAGGAGTTTTTGGCGTCGGAGGAGGCTGAAAACCGAAAAAGGATTACATAAATGTTACTTTCAGACATACATAAAGCTTGTTAGCATCATGTTACTTACAGTTAGACTCTTTGAAAGCCCAGCGTCGTAAGCCATGGACAGATCAGGTTTAAATAAACCAAATGCGCGCTCAGAGCCAGGTCCAGGTTTCAAATTTTCATCGTACAATGCAAAGATGTATGTATCAACTGATTTTCCAGGCATCAAGGGGGTGCCCACCATCGACCTAAGATGCTTTATCAGATTCCCATTGTAAGCTCTAGCATTATCAATACTTGGACCACCACCTTCAATCGGGTCGCCCTTGTATGGCCATCCTGTCTCGGCTACAACAATCTCAGTATCTTTAAATCCAATAGCACTCAATGCGGAATGGACAGCATCAACCTAAACAAATCGTCCATGAAAAAAAAAAACAAAACGAAGTAATTTTGCTTTGAGTGCTTAACAAATAGCAAGCCAAAAATACTACCATGATGGGCATTTTAGGAAAACAATTGAAGCCACACCTGGGCATCGAACATATTCATGTACTTAATGCCAGTTCCCGAGTCAACTCGCCCTTGGTTTGGTTGAAACAAGCAGAAGTTTAATGTATCCGGCCTTGTGTCACTCTGGTAAGCAAAAAACGGGTAAGGATTGATAGCCAAAGGAGAACCAGTCTCTTTCTGAAACTCCAATAACCCCTTTAACACATCATTAAATCTCGGGACAAATCGCCCTGAACTTGGTGGATCAGACTGGCTCAACACAGCCATAGAGTGCACAGTCGAAACCTTAATCTTACCACCAAGTGAAGCCGCATTCAACGCATTCTGTACATTCCGCATAGCTGGAAGTAATTGCGAGATCAGCCCTTGGTCATTAGATAACAACACCTCATTCCCAACAGTTATAAGGATTATCTTGCTGGCAGGGTAATAAGGCATGACATTAGTGCCAACCCATTGACCAGCAAAGTCCGGACTGGAGGCCAAGGCAGGAATATCTCCATTTGCAGCTCCAATCACAATTCCAATGCCAGTGTTTGCTAGTGGCTTGATTATTGCAGGATCAGCTCCGTAGAGGCGCACTTTCTGAATTGCGGTGGATTGGAGGAGTTTGACTGTTGCCTCCGGTGGTGGGAGGTTGTCGGCAACTTGACCGTAGTTGACTCCAATGAATGACTGAGAGTCTACAAGTCAGAAAATCAACATATCATGACAAAAATGCAATAAGGTATCACCAATTATGATTTGATCCAATTGAGTTCAAGTGAACCACTTTCCAACACTAATAAATTCAGAATTTTTTAGGAGTAAATGATGACCTAAACAAATAGAAAAGATTGGTTAGTGAATGAGAGAAAAAAAAGCGGTGCAAAAGTGGGAAAGAGAATCTGATGCAGAGTGCCAAAAGGGGTAGCAAAAGGCATCAAGAACTCAGTTTTCTTGAAAAGTTGAGATCCAAAGCAGAAAGTTAAAAAAAAAAGAAAAAAAGATGCTTACAAGAATGATGATGAAACTCAGCGACTTACTTGCGAAATTGAGCAACTGGAAGAGGGCAACAAGAAGGGGAAAGGAGGAAGAAGTCGCCATGGCAGATTGATGCGATACCCAGTTGAGAATGAGATTGAAATGGAAGGTTGCAGAAGAAGGGGTTGGTGTGAGCGGAGGGTGAAGAACGAGGAGAGAGATGGTAACGGTGAAAAAGCCGAAATGATTGGATGAGAGAGAGAGACCTAAAATTCAAAGTCACCGGCACGGGTTAGCTGGAGTGGGACCGAGCAGGTTTAGGGGCATAACGGGAAGTAAATAAGTAATGGGGGATAACCGCCTCGTCAGCAAATGACATTGGGATTCTATCCCGGATGCTTCGCAATTTTATACTCCCTCTGTTTTATATTGTTGTTCTCATTAGATAGTTGGTGCGATTTTAAAAAAAATTATATTATATAAGATAAAAGTAAGAAAGAGATTGAATGCAAAGTGAATAGATTAGAGAGATGATGTACATGTGAGAGAAAAAGTTTTCTATTTAAGGCAATGAGAAAACAATTTGGAACACCAAAAAAAGAAATGAGAAGAAAAATATGGGACGAAGGGAGTATCAAATGAACTAGTGGCTGTTCCGTCGCACGGAAATGTCGGGAACATATGCTTGTGGTCTGAGCCCGTGAATTCTGTGTAAATTTAAACTTAAAAAATTAAAGGTATGGGCAAAATCGAAAACATCTATTTGACTATATGGTTATGATCTTATTATGAATTTTTAATTTTAATTTTAAATGAGTGATTTTTTTGTTAATTTTAATATTTAATTTTTAAATTTA